>JAQFZW010001003.1:0-35741 GCA_034687055.1 Heteromurus nitidus | reverse complement strand
TCTTATGATTCGGTGGCGCACAGGGTCTTTGCCAACATTACACCACTTAGTGGTGTAACGGGCCCCTTTCTAGTATATATATAAAAAGGGGAAAAAGCTCTAATGCAATCTCTGCAAGTTCTCGTCTCTCTTATTTAACGCCACCATCCATACCAAGTCCAACTGCGAACTTACTACAAAAACACATTAAACCATGATAATAATATTATGTGTGTGGAGAGATACTTTTTTTAATGATAATCTTTTTTCAGTTGAGTTCACCTCATACTCACACTGACGATGAGAAGTGTATGGGTCTATGGGAGTAGTAGAAGGATACATATAAAAAAAATATTTTAGTGCATGGGCTTAACAGTTGGCAGCAGTACTTCTCACAGCAATGATATTCCTTCAAAAAAATCTTATGTGTGTAATAATGTGATGAGATGAGAGTGAAAAAGAAAAACAAGGTATGTCTATAGCTAAATAGTTATATTTAAGAATGATATCCTTATGAAATAGTTGTAATATAGGATCTTAGGATAGGATCTGATATAAAAAAGACTTCACTTATTGCAGTTTGGCTACTGATATATTTCTGCTATATAGCTTTACTCACATCATCATATCATCATGAAAAATGTGTATATGCGTAATATGTGCTGTTCTCCTTTTTCGTAGAAGGATATTTTTGTGATGAGAGATGTGAAGTGAAGGAGTAAAGTGTATAGAGGGGTAAATGTGTGCATATGGTGTAGATTTTCACATGACACGACACCAAAATGTATGCATCTACAATACAGCAGGAGCAAGCACTTTTAAGATAGGATATTATGATATGAGTGACGATACAAGTTACAATTTGGTTTTGTTTTCAGTATAGAGTTAGTGATAGCACAACACATATAAGTGAGTAGTACTAGTACTACTGCCACTAGTAAACTTAACTGCTCTTCTGACTCCCATAGTGTATATACATACAAATGCTCACATGTTTTTTACTCTCTTGTCATGTTGCATTGTGGATGGGTGAGTTGTAAGTAAAGTGAAGAAGTGAATAGGGGATTTCGTCGATGAGAGCAATAAGCACATATATGAGCTGAGCAAAAGGCTGTATAGTAAAGTGTTGCTTCATCTTCATCGGAGAGAATAGATCGTAGTTGCATCTGTATCATTTTCGCAGACAGCATATCATCATCTAAGTAATAGAGGAGAGGATCTGCTGAGCATTTATAACAAGACACTAATTCATATTTCTTTTTATGCTTTTTATCATCGCCACCGTTGCTTCATCAAAGTCCAAGTATGATTTTGTTGTATTGGAATTATGTATTTTCGTACGTAATGGGTGGTAAGCAAGCGATGAGAAAAAAGTATTCTTTGTTTGTAATCTGAGCTTGGTGAGTTGATACAAATTTTTTCATGAGGATGGTTGCTGGTTGGTGGTAGTGGTGTAATTTGGATGGGATGATATGGATGGCACTCGAGTATCTGAGATTACATCAGGACTAGAAAAAAAACTGTGCTTGAAATGGAAACACGTGAGGATAGATTTGAAAGATTACTTGTATGAATTGATGATGATTTTCTAATCAAGGAGTAGTTAGAAGTTCTCACCAAAGTGGTATTCTCTCAATCGAAGACATGGTATATTTAAAGTATTCTTATGTGTGGGTATGTAACTTTTTTGAAGTCCTTTTCTTTTAAAAGCCAACAACACAAACTATCAATTCAAAGTGTTTACTATCAATTTTTCCCCGAGCTCTGAGAGTTGAAATTCATCCAATTTGCCATGTTTATGCTTAATTGTTAGATAATTGCTATCACGTCAACGTCTTATACAAATGGGATGTGTGGTGTGATGGGATGATTATGAGATGATCCATTGCGTATAATTGGTGTGTAATGGTAATGCACGATCTTTGCATAGTTAAATATACTCTCGCCGTCTTTCATTGTAAAGTTAATTGATTCAATTTCGCCAAAAAATCTATTCTTATTCTCAATTAGGGAGAAATTACTTTACTTGATTATCATGCCAAATTGCCTTTATTGGTTTGGTGATGTGATAATTTGATAGGTTAAAGTAAGGTAATAATGCTTGCTCGCCCGAATGAGACTGAAATTTGAGATTCATGAATGATGTTTATTAGTTACTATTTTACATTTATAACGTATACTCTATATGTGCATCTTCATTCACTCAACTTTTTGAAGGGAACGTTACTCACTACCTTTTATTTAACAGCTTTCCATTATGTATACAAAAAAAGTCATAGTTTACCTGAGTTAATTGCTTACTTTAGCTGAGGTAATGAGGTAATATGGATTTAAATCCTGGTTCGCTGCCGGATGTATGTACTTGTTACGTCTGGGCACACGATATGAGTAAAACTGAATAAAAAATTCGACAACGGTTTCACGTTCCTGTTTTCATACCCCTAACGTAACGTGTTTAACGTATGTAATAAATGCACATTTTATAGATTGTCATTCTCATTCCTAATCCTGTCTCATTGTCATTCAGTTCAGATCATAAGTAGAAGTTGAATCATGAATGGGATAAAAAGGTACTCTACAAGTACACGTTTACACTGCATTTTTTAAACTCACCTTCTATCTCTTCCCGTACAGGGCTAACTGTTATTTTCGTACACAATAGATTGAAAGAGAATACTTCATCACATTCAACTCAAGAGCTCTTTTGTAGCGAGTAACATAACGCCAACTCATTCACAGTTTTTCAGACGGAATTTTTTTCAGCGAATATAAAAGTATGAACGCAGGTGTTAGGAACAAAAGGCTGAGCATGCCGTAAATGTAAATGTACCCGGAATGGTGCACACACTTTTGAAAAAAAATTGTTTAAAAATCCAATAAAAAAGATAGAATGAGCAAATGCAAATGTTCACTTTTGGAATTGTTGAATGTGTGTGGGAAGACGATGATGGTTTTTGTTTGCTTAAACTTTAGCTCTGTTAGGATCCGTAATGTTCACAGCGCCAGATTAAATTAATGAGGAAAAGGTGGTCCTGAGATGGATAATGAGTATTTAGCAAGCTCTGTTTATAAAATGAGGTGTAGAATATGAGTAGGAAGAGATTTAACTGCTGAGCGAGAATGGCTTTAGAGTCCTGATACTTCATTTATTCCTATAAATAGGCATTTTTTTCTGCTTCAGGTGCGCACAATAGGAAATTTTCTATTTGAAATGTGTGCTCAGGTGCCTTAACTGTTTACACCTGTGAGCACATACATTAAAACTAGATATGGTTTTAAATGCGTGTTCGTACTAAACTCTTTTCATGTGCACGCGTGTATTGTAAACTGCTGTGTCGAGTCAGTGTGTTACCTGAACATATGCCGATGAGCTTTTTGTAGTTTTTGTTCAACAATGGATTTGTTTGTGAAATATTAAATCTTGTGTGGTGTGCTGATTCCAAGCATTTGATCGTCATTCGCAATATTTTATCGTTGAAATTAAAAGGTGCTGCGAGTTACAAGCTACAATTATGAGTAAATGATGCACCACTGCACATTCATTTTAACAACAGCACAAGTCTTTTTTCATCCACAATGAAAATGTGTAAGCGAAACTTGCAATAAAAATCTTGTCTCAATCTAATTAGACTAAGGGTTATATTAGCTAAATAGAATATGCTAGGTTAGTTCCTTGCTCTGATCTGGTTTGAGAAGTTGGAAGTCCTTCACGGTGTAGTTTACTACACTCTGCGTAAGCTCTATAGAAAAAATTGTAGTTGGCAAATTGGCAAATTTGTTGCTGATGAAGGACGACTCTGTCCATACCCAAACACACGCTCCACTTGCATTCTTAACTCGTTTGTACGAAACAGAAACTGGAGTATTTTATTAACTTGAAGCTGGGAAAATACGCGTGGATTGACAAGACTAGTTTTGTGTTGTGTATCAAATTGAAATTGTGGTTGCATAAAAGACAAAGCATTTTCGAGTATTCCATAGGTATATGACGCACATTATGCAAAACAATGAAATGTTACGAAAATAGTTCCCATCAAAGAATACATAATACTTTTAACTGTATTTATGAACCAGTAAGGGGACTATTTTATGTGGGATTAAAAACTGAATTAGAATTACGTTTACCAAGAAAATTCCTACTTCTACGACGTATTGCAGTGGGATGTGGATGTTAATATGTGTAGCTTCTTGGTTGAGAACAATGTGTTAGAAAGCTCGCCGTGATACTCTTGGCCTTATGCAAAATCTGGAATAGAATTTACTACTGGACAACTTCGATCACACTTGCAGCTTTGGTTTTTAGTGCTTTTAGTTTTTTTTGGCTTTGACTAGTTTTTTACTTGATTCCTTACTCAATTGATCATTTGCGCTGATATCATCACACTGACTTTTAAGGCAATAGATGCAACTTACAAGGGACCATAAAACTGTAAAAAAAGAGTTCAAATTTGGGAATTTTGTCAATATATCGCATCACAACTTGAATGAATTTGCATACCGGCTGTTGCTATAATAGTAGTTCACGAATACATGCATGTATTATGAATTTGAAGTAAACGGATTGGTTGGTAAAAATGTATTGAATTGAAGAGTGGATCATTTAGTTTATGTTCTTGTGTGTGCTACACACTTTGGCAGAGCTGACATTGCTTTAATAGATTTTGCACATTTCTTTCTCGAACTAGTGTAAAATATATTCCATTTGTAGTCTTTTTTGTACAGTGCATAATTTGTGTTATATTTTTACACAGTTCTGTACAGTGTTACGTGTAGTAATACAATTTTAATTTCTACCAAATATGCTCTACTCCGCACTAGCAAAACAAGAAATGAAACCTCATAATAAAGTCAAGAAGCGTAGAATGTTATTAGTTTTTTGCTGAGTTCGTTAGTTAAGAGTCAACGCTTTCAATAGTGAGATCTATTGAAAGGTGTACGAAACATAATCAAGATAGACAGCAAATATACTTATGAAATATGATATAATTGTTACATATATAATATAATTATTATATGCATCTTTTAATTCTTTTCGTATCGTTCACGATCAGAGGAGGAAATGTATCCCTTTGTTATGAATTGCTGAACCAGTTTAAGTCGTATTGGAAAGGGTCGACATGCAAACTGTCTAGCCGCGCGGTTGTTGGTAGGTTATGGCAGAGAACGCTCGACTTTACCCTCGGCGTCTTCGCACTCGCCATGAAACTCGCTGAGCTCATTCATTCTTCACAACATTAATAATTAAACCATTTTATCAGCATTTATTATAAAATAAGCGGCAAACGAAGATCTTCTTTAGAAAATATCAAGTTGAAAACGTTATTAAATACTGGTGGAGGAGATATCACAAGAAAATTGGTAGCCGTACCTATAATGATCATGTAGCTAGTTTATACTCGTATTGGTATATATAATGTATCATCATCATCATATCGTTATAGTCGTCTTTTGAAGAACAAATAAAAAGGGAAACAGGGGATGTTATTCTAATTTCTTTACCTTTCAATTTTATCGATTGGACCAACCCTCTTTATTGCCGTCTACAAAAGTTGTCACACTCGTTTGACCATGCATTCACACCGCGTTTGTAGGTTTTCGTACACTCATTTCAGAAGGAGCAGAGTTGAGTTTCCCCTTGCTTGATAGAAGATTACCATTTTGTCAATACAATATTATTGTTACATGATTCGAAAAAGACCCCAGAGGAGATGAGTTGTGAAATTTTAGACGGGTTAGCGTTTTCTGAATTTCTCCTTTTTATCTTTTCGCTGTCATTTGAAATTTGGCATTTACAGAAAAAGCTTTATTGAAGCAACTTTTTTTACAAATCAGAAAGTTTTTTCATCAAATCTTGATTAAGTCCGTTGTCCACAAGTGCAGATGGGATTTTACAAGTCTTTTAATGTAATAAGCATGTTTTTTTATATTCTGGTTTGTAACATGATAATAGTTTTTAATTTCATTGACTGTGTGACATGTGAATCATGTTCAACAAATATATACAAAACCGCAATATAATCACATTATCGCAGTAATACAGGATGTCTCTTGTGTCGCAATTTATTCTTCCTGTCAATTTTTGGTAAAAAATTTCTCAATGTACTTTTGCGTGCTCGTAGCTCGCATATATGACACACGTCATGTGGTATACCTTTATGTTAATCTTCGATTAAGCATGATACATATAAGCATGTGAAAATTGCTGGCAAGTCCCTTTACCTCCCACAAAAATTACATTCACAAAAAAATGTAAGGTGGAGAGGAGGATTTTCATTCTCGTCTCGAGTGAAGCTTTCATTCAAACAAGTGCGAAGGCTTCCCGAGTATCCTCCCAAGCCATCGCCATTCATTCATTTTGTCCTTGCGAAAAAATTTTAGTCGACGACAAACTCCCGTTCTCTATGTATCATGATTTTTATTGGAGTCTACGTAAAGTGTCGGATCGGAGGTGTGCTCCGGTGCTGGTGCTGGCCACTCCAAGTTGGAGGTAGACGGCGTGCTTGTAAGAATTCTCAATCCTCTGCTCTTCCACTTCAGGTTGAGAGAATAAAAGCAGCTCAGACATTTTTTTTTACTTTCTCTAAATCCGAAATCAAACATTTTCTGTTTTCTAGACTATTTGCACTTTTACCCATTTTCTCTTCAGGGATTTTAAAGATCAAGATCAATGCCCACGCGTTGCCGACTTTTTTTTGGTTGTAATTGTGATAGGACAAACCAGTCCTGCCATCCAATAATGACCAATAATCAATCGTTTATAGCAAAACGAAATGGATCCCCAACCCAAAATTCACTCAATTATACCTCCATTCACATGGGCGAAACATGGCTTTCAAAAACATTGACATCTTTAAGCGAAACAAGTCAAGGATGCGTTTAATTTGTCACTCATCGAAGTGTTGTCGTCCGGTCTATATACTTACTGTAATTGCATTGTTTGCTGTGTTACAAAAAAAATACACGTTGATCATATAGGTGTGGCACTAATGATGTAGTTGTGAGAAGGATGAACTGAAACGAAGAAGAGATGAAATGCAAGATGCAACAGATGAGCATATATAACATTAGATAAAGCCCTTCAAACAAAAACATTTGCGATCATCATTTTACTTTTTGTCGATGTTTGAACGTGTTCATTAAACAGCCTGAGTACAGTTATTCGAAACGCAATTGCGTGATGTATAATTTTTTACATCAATCTCGTCACTTTCTTATTCAGCGAGAACATGAAATATGATCACTAGAAAAATTTGATGTTGTTTTGCGTGCTCATCATTATTATGCTGGATTTAATAGGAAAGTGGAAGACGCAAAGATTTTACTGGAATTTATCCAGACTCTATGCAAAAACCTTAAGATTATTTTACTCTTTTAATTTCAGTGATAAAATGTATATGATAGAAATCGTTTTTGAATTTTGGTTGTCCAATTTTGACCTCAATTCGGGCATGGAATTATAATCGTGTTACTTCGTCTTACTTAATCAGGTTATACAATAACGCTACTATCTCCTGAAACTAATAGACTATAACGTGGATCCTATATATGGTTCATGTTCGCTTAAGAAAACTCTTGGGAATTTCGCTTGTACATTTTTTAAAAAAATACATCCTCATCATATCATTAACCTGTTTAATTTGTTATAACTTAGGCATTTCATCAGGTTCTTTTACGTTCTTAACATAATAGGCGGCTGAAACTCTAGATCCCAATGATAAAGTGTTCCTCAATCCGATATATCCTTTAAATTTTTCCGGGTTCACAAAAACGACTATGATTTCGCAAGGAAGAGCGTGTCAGCGTGTGAGTGAGTTCACACTCGTAGTGCTCCCATTTCTGCCTCTATTTACCTCTCGATAACAAGTAAGCGTTGTAAATTTTTCAATATAACAACAACTTGCATAAAATATTAATCTTCTGAAAAGCTTTACGCAATGTCTACGTTCGATTTTCCCATGCAAGCAGTATTCTAATTATGCCAGCATTTTTATATAACTATTCGGAACAGTAGGTTCCAGTCGTAAAAATATAATTTCCATTATTGCTCAACACATCAAGCATCTTTTTGAGTACAATTTCTTATGAAAACTAGATTGGAATTGCAAAATGCTATAAAAGATATCGGTAATCTTATCTTCAGCGCTGTTACCTCAAAAATGACGTACGTAAATTCATGTAAAAACACAATCCATGTGAGACCTTTTACTTTCATAAAGTGTTGAACTGCCTATTTCCCTTTATGTAAGATGTAATGTACCTGTGGAAATAATCAGGATATCTCGAATTACTTATGAATGGATGGATGGAAAGGCCATAGCTTGTAAATCCATTATAAGAATAAAATCCAGCTCAGTTCAAATCCGTTTCTCTCATCAGCGTCTATATCTATGTAAAGCTTCATCTGCTCCATGAATGAGTCTGAAAAAAAGTTGGTTCATCGACATCTAATTTTAGACTATGAAGAATAGCACAGACACACAATCCAGCAAAAATTTTTCTTCTCTCTTTCCCAATGTTTTCATATCTCTTATTCATCTGGCTCTCTGCGAAAATGCGTGTGCAAACTTCCATAGAGTTTTCAGACAGTGGAAATGTCACGCATCTTTTTAAGTCTATTTTTAGTTCGTTTCCACCTTCTCTGACGTCATGAAATTCCCTATATTTATACCTTTTGGATAATATTCCACCCGCACCCGCTCTCCTCTACGCATCTTTCCTCACGCATGACGCACGCACTCACGCACACCGTCACACGCAATAGAAAAAAGTAAAGAATGAACTCAGAGAGAGAGAGAAAGAACACCTCTCGGATCTCCTCTCAGAATCCCAAAACCGTTCGCATCTTTATAATATAAAATTCTATGTATCTACTTTGATATATACTGTGCGTATATGATTTAGTGGCATGTGCGAAAGTGCGTGAGTGCGTACGAAGCCCGATTATGCTTTTCTGATATCCGTTTAGCGTCATCGTCATCTCACGACCTATATGATTCCAAATTTCATCATCTACTTCTCAGAGAGAGAGAGGGAGGGGAAAAGGTGTTCCTTCGCTGTTCCAGAAAAGGAAGCCGTTTTCTTTCACTATTTTTCTCTCATTCTCCAAAAGACCGAAAGGGTGAGCTAGAGTCTTTCTCCATAGTCCAGACCAATGCCACACACATACATTCTTTGTGGCGACCTTCTAGAATGAAAAGGGGAAAAGAGAAGGATCTATGGAGAGGAGCACATTGGAAAATGAAATGAACATTACATTGCAACATTGTAGACACGAAAGGTTCGGCACACATTTTCCAGCAACGATATTCATCGACGAAAGAGTGAGAGAGAGAGAAAGAGAGAAAAGAGAACGGTGAGCGTTGTACACGATCCGATATGATAGTCGGGGAAAGTCGTCAAGTGAAAGAGAGCGAAAGGAGGAAAAAAGAGAAGAATGGAGAGAGAAGCGAAAGCGAGCAACAAAGATGATGATGATGAGAAGGATGTGGGCATATAAAATTCGTATAAAAAAGGAAAGGAGAGAAAAATAGGGAAAATAAGGCAATATGCCATGTGATCATATGCAATATATTGGAATGGAGAAAAATCTATATGATGATAATCATATCAACATATTGCTTTCCCTATCCTCCACACACACAATGTCTGGAAAATGGGAAAGCGTTGTATATATTCTGTAGCGGGAGAAACAAGTGGAAAAAGAGCTTTCATTCTCAAAATATAAAGGGAAAAATAGTATCCTTTTGAGAGTGTATATACGGTATTGTACAATACGTATGACAGGATACGGTCACAATCATCATTATGATGATGGCTAAAGGGGGAAAAGTGTATATAGAGAAGAAATCGTACCGTATTCATTTTGGCTGCAAAGCATATAGGTATGGAGCCCTAGCTTTCCTCGCCTTTTACAAAACACTTCTCTCAACTTCTTCTTATGCACATGGTGGAAGATGTTGAAGGTGCGTAGATTTGGTAATAAATTTTTAACTTGAACTTTCTCAAATGAAAAGATTTTCCTTGCAAAATTGATAATTGCAGCAGATACAAATATATATCGTCGAAGGCGTGAAAATGCCTTTTGAAGATATGAATTTTCATCGATATACTTTTCCAGAGAGAAAGTACAGTTTGGTCAGCAGAAATGAATATAATGAATAGGATGAGCTCCTTCCTCCGAAAAAATCTGTGTAGTGTCCATTTTCCTTATGGACACTTAGATATGTATAATTTATATATACTTCGCTCGTTATATATATATTTTCAGTTTTGTGCAAAAACGTAAAATTGTACATAAAAAATACTTTGTGTGTGTGAGAGAGAGAGGAAGATCAGAGAGCATAACTTTTACGGAATTCAACGATCCCACGAAGAAGAGAAGAAAAAAATTCTCTCGTGAGCGAGCAAGCGAAAGGGATGATGTTGTTTGATGATGGGAAATGTACATTTGGTACTCACTCGCCACTTTCCTTCACACACATAAAGACACATGATGGAACATACATACATATTTTCCCTTCTTCCACACAATTCCAACTCCATATCTCTCCTCCTCTCTTCCTTTCGGTGTTGGAATAAGGTTTTATACTTTTTCTTTAAATTGTGTCTTAACTCAAATGCAAAATTCAATAGAATCTTGGACTTTATTAAGTTTAGTTCAAAGATTGGCATATATAGTAAATTATTGTTGGGAAAACATGGAAATGAGTATAATTATGCATATTCTACATATAAATTTCAGAGGGAGGATGGAGGATACTATACAGAATGATTTTTTTCTCTCGCGATGATGGTTATTTTCATGGAGAAGAGGAGAGCATCTATAGATATTCATAACTCTGGTTGAGGGCAAGAGGGCCTTTATTTTCTTTGGTAGGAAACAATGGGAAAAAAATAAACTTGTGTAGAACATGAGCATTCATAGGATGTCCATATGCATAGCATGCCATTCCATGCCACCACCACCACACACACGGCCCTGTAATGATCACAGCAATGATCACCATCAAACCAGCATCCTTTTCCAGTGGAAAAGGAAACGAAAGTTGGTTTGCTGCCTCTCGTATGGTTTATTTTCGCGAATACGGAGTATAGTTTTTTTGTGTGTTCACTCCCGTACAAAAAAAATGAACGTTGGAGGAGGAGGAAGATGTTATATGTGTGTGTGTGGATATAAGACAGGATGTGTTTTTAGTTCATATTATATCCTTACGGTTTTTTATGCATTAGAAGTTCAGTTATGTTGATGTAAACTAAAGTAAAAACGGCTATCACATTAGTATTACTGTATGCATGGGAATGTGGTGATGTGGAATTATATGACCTTTTTCAATTGTGGAAGTGAGGAGGAGAGAGAGAGAAGGAAAAACGGGAAAGTTTTTTTTATATACGGGACGGGACCAGACCAGAGAGATAGTAGGGTACATGCATAAAAATGTGAAGTGAACAGTAGTAAGATTTTTTTGGAAGGAGAGAGCTGGAAACGTGGTGGAGAGGGGAAAAGCATGTGAGAAGGAATAGAGATACGCTGTGTTTGGAGGATATGGAGTTGGATGGAGGAGAGGGAGACAGAGAGAGAGTTGAGCTCACATCAAGAAACTTGTGAAACTACCACCGGAGGAGTATACATGGAGAGGATGAAAGCATTGAGGGGAATTGGGAGTAATATGTTGCAAGTTGGAAAGTTGTATGGAGAGGAATAAGAGAACATTTGGGTAATATTTTTTCGCATGGGAAGAAGAAGAAGAAGAAGGACAGAGTTGGAGAGAAGCATATAAAAAGGAGGATTTTTCCGTATAAAGCATTGTATTGGCAAACTCGTCTCTCTGAATGAATGTACTTTTTTCCTGTTGGAGTTGAGCGAGGAAAGAGAGAGAGAGAGAGGCGAAATGGAGAAGGGGGGAACAGAGTTGTTCTGGAGAAGGTGTGTCAGTCGCAGTCGCAATGATGAAAGTGAAAGGGAAGGAGCCATGGCGTAGACCCTGTCAACGGTGACAATGAGATTTCCTTCACTAGAGAGCCCATGTAGACATTGTTGGACTTGAAAAAATAATATATAAAAAATACGAGAAGGATACATACATAAAAATATTAAGTTTCACGAGAAAGGAAAGGGAGCAAAGAGGAAAATCATAATTATTCCGATTTTCTCCAAGTGTCGTCTCCAGCACTAGATTCAGAGGAAATTATTTTTTCAAGGATTTGGAAAAGAGAAGCAAGATATAAAATATATACATTATATATACATTATACGACTGGGCTGGAGAAAAAGGATTTGTTCATACTTCCCTGGAAAAAAAATTTCTTTCTAAAAAAAGTGATTCTGAGGAGAAAGTTGAAATTTATTTTGTGGAGTTTCACTCCGCTCCAGCAACAGATTAGGGAAAGTAATAAAATAAGGAAGGTTTCGCTGGAGAAAAAGGTATTAACAGGAGGAGCTCAATTATATTCCTCTCTTGAAGAAGATTTACCTGAAGAAAGTTAGTATATTTTTTTGCAAATTTTTGTGAAACCCTTCCAATATTTACATAAATATTTATTACTCCAATAGGAACAGTGTTTCCTTCCTTCAAGTTAGGTCAGTTTCCAGTGGCCTCTCCAGTCAACCCATCTTTTAAAAAAGTCCTTCTTCACATATTTCCGACAAAATTTTCTACCTAAATGATTGTCAGTCAACGTTAAACGTCACTAGTATTCATCACCGTCACCTCCAACCCCAACTCTGGAAAAGTTCAATTTCTACAGGAAATCTGGGATTGATGGCAGTGGATTTGTAAATTTTTCCAGAGTAGCTCCCTGACGAGTGTGTGAGTGCGTGCGATTGCTTGAGAGAGAGAGGTTGTGGAGTGGGAGAGGTGCGTGTGATAACCCCAAGAGGAAAAGTTGGTTTCGTCGACTAAGTGGTTGTTTGTGACCTGTTCCTCGACTCGCAAAATTATAATCACATAAAATGAAGTGGTGATAGTGAAAGGGAAGTTGGAAACCACGATCCGGGTCGCATGAGGTGGTGCTAAGGGTGGGTGATGGCTCAACATGGGCATCTCTTCGTCAAAAAGACTTTCCACAAGCCCACTTACTGCCATCACTGCACCGACATGCTATGGGGTCTCATCCAACAAGGATACATTTGTGAAGGTAGTGACGAAATATTTCAATTTAAAAAAAAATATTTTTAATCAGCTAAAAGTAGACGCACAAGTCAACATTTGTCATATGTCATCTCAATCAAGTTTTCAAATCAGTCATTGGTTACGTGTGATTCGTGTAGAAAATCTTTATTTTAATGCATATAAATATATTTGCAAGGTCTCTAGCATAATATAATGCAGTTATGCATTTCGCACAATTTCATAACTCATTCATCACATAACCTTTCTCAAAAGGAAGTTGATCTTTAGCAGTTGTCTTGCACCTGATCAGACGAGAAAGGCTGTTTAGAAAAAGATCTTGAGGCTGCATAACAAGATTTGCATGTGCGTGATTAGCCGGAACCAAACTCTTTCAGTAATGTTTTGTATGTGCATATATATATTCAATGTGTATCACTTTTCATTGTCTGGTTTTCTCAATCATCATCATCGTCAACCTCACTCAAAACGAAAACCAGAATCACATCTTTTGTTTGTTTCTACGAGTTGAGGTTCTTGAAACGTGAGTGACTTTTGCACAATGCATATATGTATATACACACACATCTTATTCTCCTATTCTCCTTTCTCATCAGTCTTGTCCTTGTCTTGTGCACGTTTTCCTTTTTGTTTCTCACTAATAAGCCCACACACATTGTCTCGTGGTGAAGTTTGATGGCGCACTGGCCACTGACACTGACACCGAGAGTGTGTGTGCATTGTGCAGATCCCATCGTCTCTGCCAGGCCAGGCCAGCTCTCACTACATTCGAGTCTAGTCATTCACAAAAAAATTTCCTCCATTCACTGATTTTAACGTAGGCATTTTCATCCTTTGCACATGTCAAGGAAGTAGATTCTTCAATGAATTAACTTAGATCTCAAGTTATTGAAGATTTGTTTCAGATTGAAAAGTGGACAAAGTATAAAAAAGAGTTTCGTTCACGACAGGACGAAAGGGGAGATTTTATCCAATGAAGTAATAAAAGCTGCCCAATTGAGCCATGAATCAAACTCACAGCGTTGATTCATTTAATTAAGCATATTACATGAGTGGCGACGACTGATTAATTGAAGTCTTCTTGAAGCTTCTGACAGGGTATAATCACGGTAGATTGTATATTGCATCATCATATATGTCTTGAATAAGGTATTCAACAAAATGCTCAAACCCCTTAATTAGATTATGATTTCAAAATGAATTATTTAAATAACTTATGAATATGCACATGAAATGAACAATGAGAGTAAGACACATGTCATTTGTAAGACTTTCTCCTCTTCCAATTGTGAACTGAATGGATATTCATGTAAACATCATTTAGCAAGGAGAACGTGTGCAGCTACCTCAGAACCTACGAGGAAGTAATTATGTTCGAAGTGGAGCTCAAGTTAATTGGAGAATGTCGAGTATAGACCATCCTCCTAACTACATACGACCACTTTTTATCTCTCCAACTTAACACGAAGAAGTGTATTATTATTGCGTTTTTTCTTACTGAACCAAAGACCAACTAAACTCAAATGCAGTTGCAGTCTGCAGTTTTACTGTTGATTGTTGATGTTGATATACTTTGCCTTGGGAAATTTTGCGTCATCTTTTCCCATCCTTCGGAGAGTGAGCATGAGCAAATCGAGTGGATGTAGTGTAGAGTGGCACTATATGGCTCACATAAATAAAATAAAAAGTATAGCAGTTCCGTAAAGCGCGATGCAATATGCATGATGCATCTTCAGCTGTTTTACGTGTTTTAAAAAACAGTTTATCTTTATCAATCACCACTCAGGCTCACATATATTTTTTCTGCATATGTCCATTCTTCTCTATAGCCAAACGGCATGAAAAAACTTTAATGGAAATTGCAAGCAAAACAGAAACGACAAGGTTGTTGGCGTTTTTTACGCGTAGTTTGAATTGAAATGAAAAGCTAATTTTTGCATTTGTGGTTTGGTTTTGCACAATTAACCAACATCCGGCAGGAAGCTAGTGTGTATGAAATGTATCCAATTTATATAAATACTGGTTTTGTGCAAGCACAGCTAATACATTTTAGATGATGATGATGACAAGTGGTGTATATGACTGAAGTACGGTTTTTATCATAAATGAATGAAGACGTTACGCAACACAATGTTAGGCATTTACTTGAGAAAATGTGTAGAGTTGTGCGATAGTTGTAATTAAAAGGTGTTCATTATCTTAAATTTTTATATGGGTGATGAGATTACTGAAGCTATTTTGTATTCTTTTAATAAAAAGCTAATCTAAAAAAACTTTAAATTGTTTTTTTTTTCAGTATGCAACTTCGTGGTGCACGACCGCTGCTCGAGGAATGTACTTTCGCCCTGCTCTACTGTGGCTTTATCGTATGTCAAGGTATGATGATGATTAATTGACATTTTTCTTTTCTCTTTCCCACTTTTAGTCTCCTTTTGCCTGTGGCTTGAAGAGTTTAAACGCAAATTGTGGCAATAAAAATTGAAATCAGTGAATCATAAATAAAAGAGACATTTTTCTGCAATCTTGAATCTGTCTGTCTTGTCGACCGGAAGTGGCATTCAAAATTTTTTGACCGTGTATATAGATCTAAACCAGTTTTTGACAAAATGCACGCGAAATTATGGCACAGCTACCAAGATCTTCGCCTTGCGGGGCTGAACATCAAGCCTCGAAGTGCGAAGCTAAGAGATTTTGTGGTGAAAAAGTATAGCAATCATTGCAAGAGAGATAAAAGCTCGTCGCAAAATAATTACTCGAAATTGGAGCCAGTTAAAGTTGCAGGGTCAACTACAAAGTTGAAGCCATCGAAAAGCATGCTCTCTCTAAAGTTAAAGAGCCATAGTCACCGTCACCCCACCTGTGGCACTGGAGGAGGAGGAGGAGGTTTTGGAGTGAATGAAAACTTAATTTGTGGTGTTCCTCTGAATTTGCAGACCCCAGTGGCACATTGCTGGTCAGACCCTGGCCACTTCAAGCGCAAGTATTGCCATGTATGTAGGAAGAAACTGGATGACCATGTAGCGTATAAGTGTGAAAGTAAGTTTGAAGCAAGATTTTCTTGTACAGATGTATGGAGAGAAATGTCCTCGTGTACAAAAATTGTGGATATTTTATATATATTTTTCAGTTTGTGAATACTACGTACACGAGACGTGTCAGGAGTTGTCTGTGCCGAATTGCAAAGAATGTGCCACATACTTTCCTGGACGGGAGTTGTCGAATGTGAGGCATATCCATCACTGGCGTGAAGGGAACCTCGCGTCCAGCTCCAAATGCGCTGTCTGCAAAAAATCATGTTGGTCATCAGAATGCCTGTCTGGCTACAGGTAGATTTTCACCCCTTTTAAAACCTAAAAACCTTAGGTAGCATGATGATGTAGCCATCGTGTTCTACTCATTATGGAAATGAGATGAGGCTATGAATGAGCCCATTCCATAATGGGGAAATTGCAACGATAACATAAAAAATGGATGAGAAAACGGGAATAGCAGAGCTCATTGTTGTTTTCATCTGTACTAATTACACCTTTCTATGCGCCCTTTTTGTATTCCAGGTGCGAATGGTGTGGTGCCACGGCACATCCTGCTTGTCACAAGTCTATACAATCAGAATGCAACTTTGGCGTTCTCGAGCCGATCTACCTTCCTCCCCACTGTGTGTCCATTCCGCGAACGGAGGTTACAATGGAGACAATTCTCGGGGTTGCGAAAAAACCCAGGGAGGGGGCTGCAAATATTCGTAAGTTTAAGTAAAAATAAAAATAATTGCAAAACATTTTCGCCCGTTTTCCCAATCAATTTTGCCTAACAAGCCAATTATTGTATTTTTTTAAAAAGTATAATATATCACATTTTAAACTGGCTCTTTGCTTTCCTTTGTCATTTTTTTTGCTTATTAAAAAAGATAATAATTCACACGAAAGTTAACTTCTGACTAGATGATCAGTTCTCCATAAAAATAACGAATATAATATTGGGGGAAAGTCAATTTGTTTTGCTAACTGGATATGTACAAATTGCGTATATTATGCCACATATGTTCCTTTGCTCATTTCGAAGGACATTTTTTTGTAAGAATAAGTATATATTCAGAATTTCATAGAAATATGATCCCATTATCAAGTTAAACTTTTTCTCTTTGACATAATTCACAGATCAGTTCACAAATCATAGATGATTTCAGAGAATGTCTGGCAAATAAAAAAATAACTTCTTTTCTGCCAACAAGTGTCGCATATTTCTGCAGAGATGTAAATTCATATGAAAAATGACAAGAGAAAGTTGCAAAAAATATTTTTCTTCCTTTCCAATAAATATGTGTAGGAAGTGACAATCAGGTATAGGAAAAAGGAAACAAATTGCTTCTTGGAAGTCATGAGCTCTATGCTAGTTAGCTAATCATGCGATCTCTGCATGCACAGCCTTTCCCAGTCATTTTTTTGTACTGGAAAAATTTCCACTACAAAAATAAGTATAGACTCTCACTCCTTCTTGAAAAAAGAGCGTAGGTACAAGGGAATCCAAAACTTTTCTTCCCTCACACTGAGCCAGGTTAACGAGACACGGACTTACAAACAGGAGAAAATTTCATATCCCATATCTCATCACCCATGACTCCATCATCACCATTATTACATCTCAAATGCACATGACGTGAGAGCGAAATATATTGGCTGCGATTCTAATGAGCGAGAAAAAAACCTATTATGTTATGCGATCAAAAAATCATCTTAAAGTCTGACAAGATTTCGACACAATTGGAACAATCGAAGAAGAAGGAAAATATTTTTTGCAAAACATATATTTCAAGTGAGCCAATCAATCTCACATGGATTTCCTACTCAAAAAGGAAATGAAGTATAGAGATTTCTTTCTTTGGATGGGAAAAATGAAGATTGATGTAAGAATAGTATTTTGTCCCTGGTCACAACACAATAGACTCACCGTAAAAGTTGCAAATATAGGGGAAGCTCCTGTAGCTTCAACTGTAAATTCGCACACAGGTGCTAAGCAAGACATCATATTCTGTCACAATGGATCAAATTAGAGGGATGTACTTGTATATTGGTTTTTACGGTAGATGCATATTTTTACACTCTATTTTTCGGGAGCAACACTATACATCATACTCTCTCTGTGATCTGGTAATAAAGTATCAAGGTTATTTATTAGGATTTAACAAGGCTATTATAAAAACGGGAGGAAAAGTTTAACGCTCATGTCGGCTATTCTGAGAAGGGAAATTTGTCTAAAAATAGAGAGAAGGAGAAAGTACATGGATAAAAAAGAGGATATATATCTGCCGAGGATTTTTTTTTAAAAAACGTGTTCTGGTATTTGCATTTTTTTCTCGGTGTGTGAATACAAACAAGTATATAGATTTTTTATGTATGTATTTGCCATACTTTTTTTGTTTGCTTACAGTACGTCATGACTCTTATGATTTGTTTGCACGCTTTATAGAATGTACGTCATTCCGAGAGTTTGAATTATGTTGCCGAAGAAAGAAGAAGCTTCTTGTGTTTCCATATCCTTTTCAGTTCATTGGTAAGATGTTGGAGAAGATGCTTTATTTTTTTATATATTTTTTTGCTCTCCTTTTTTCCCCATCTTCTTGAAGAATAAATAGAGAAAGGAAGAAGGGGGAGAAAAAAAATTCACGCTATTTGCTTACAAAAAATATTATCAATGTACGAAGGAATCGATGAGATGAGTATATACATGCTTTTATGTCTTGTGCGTGTGGTTGCGAAGTTGAGAGCGTCTGGAAATTTTTTTTTGTCGTGCGCGACAAAGAGTAAACAATTTCAAAGAGATTTTGAAAATAATACAAGATCTGGATTTGCTCATGAAAATAGCACCAAGTCCATCGGAGGACTTCAGCAGTGGGGAGAAGGACTCGAGACCAATGCCTCTGAGAGAAGACTCTGGCTCTGACTCTGCGCCCACTTCCTCCGGCAAGGGACATGATAAGGATAAAGACAGAGACGAGGAAACAATCAAAATATATGATGGCAATCAAGGTTTACATCGAAGGCAATTTCGGCCGATTAGGATTGCGAGAACGGCTACCGTCGACCAAATCCTTACGTCGGCCCTCAAAGCATTTCACATAACGAAACCGTTAGATAACTACTACTTGAGTGATGCTGCGAGTGACCCCCAAGACGGAGAGATTCCCCTCGAAGACCCCACTCCTATTATGCATTTGAAGAGACGCGAAGGCAGGCGACCTTCGGTCTTTATCAGATTCCGGTAAAATATGCTGCCGATATGAATGATGAGTCTGTGGGTAAAAGATTGGGCCAGAGATGTAATAATTGTTGTGAATGAATGGAATTTTAAAGGGAGAACGAAGCAAGGTCCGGTGACGTACAAGTTTTCGCTGGAGGACTGAAAACTGCCCAGAGTTTAGCAACTGTCCACGTCACCGATGAGACAACAGTTGCTGAGCTGATTGCCGCGGCATTAGATCAATTTGGCCTTGATCCAGAAACGAAGTCTTCTTACCGTCTGCAAAAAGTAGTGATTGAGAGAGGTAAAAATAATACTTTAAAACGTGTGTACACACAAGTCTATTTTTGGTTTGAAAAAGGTGGGATTTTGCACGTCAGGAGAGAATTGGAGTGGAGGAGATGTGTGTGTATGCATAAATTTTTGTTTCGAAAAAGTAAAAATGTGTAAATGTGACAGGTGGAGTGAAGGAGGTTGTCCTCGAACTGGATGATAGACCATGGATGATGTTGAAGGAGCACGCGAGAGACTCCGTTCGACAAATGGAGCACGTCCGATTCCACATGCAACTCGCGGAGGATCCGCATGGATCAACTGTTGCGATCTACGTGGGGAATTTGACGCCCAATCTGAACCAGAGGCAGTATGAAAATATCCTCCTCGAATATCTTGGTCGGGAGAACAAGTTCTGTTCAATTGGTCCAATCTACTACGAGTATGGCAGTTTAGTAATCACTTACGAGGATGCGGACAAGGCAGTCCAGGTATTTTACAAGTTGAAGGAGTCTGTCCATGAAGAGAAGAACTTGATAGTTTCGATGCTGCCAGCGGTTGCTCCATACATGATTCCTCATGGGGTAACACCTCTTCTAATCTTTGTCAATGTGAAATCTGGGGGATGCCAAGGGTTGGAGCTGATTGCGTCGTTCCGCAAACTTCTGAATCCATACCAAGTTTTTGACTTGGATAATGGTGGACCTCTGCCCGGTCTCTATGTCTTCCGGCACATCAACAATTATCGTATACTTGTCTGTGGCGGGGATGGAACCATTGGGTGGGTGCTCCAGTGCTTGGATAATGTCGGCCAAGACTCTGAGTGTTCATCTCCTCCTTGTGCCATTATTCCGCTGGGGACGGGAAATGATCTCGCGAGAGTGCTAAGGTGGGGCCCTGGCTACACTGGGGAGGAGGATGTGATGACTCTCCTCAAGGATGTGATTGATGCGGAGGAGATCAGGTTAGATAGGTGGACTGTGGTGTTCCACCCGGATGAGAAGGCGGAAGACAAAATGCCGGTGAATCAAGCATGTACGTTCAGAGGAGAAAATAAATGCCCTTCATGAACTATGCCCCGATATATGCATCCACATATAAATATAATGCTTGTGTTCATTTCCCTTTTTTCAGTGCAAGTCGGAGCAAGTGCTCAAAGTGAAGATAATACAGCGATTTATGTGATGAATAACTACTTTGGAATTGGGATTGATGCTGATCTCTGTCTAGACTTTCACAACGCTAGGGAAGAGAATCCGAACAAGTTTACTTCCAGAATTAGGAACAAAGGAGTGTACGTCAAGATGGGACTCAGGAAGATGGTGTCGCGCAAGATGTGCAAGGATCTGCACAAGGAGATTAGACTGGAAGTGGATGGGAAGCATATTGAGTTGCCACCTGTTGAGGGGATAATTATCTTAAATATTTTAAGGTTAATTACGGAAAAACTTTTGATGCCCTCATCATCCTTGTCAAAAAAAATGAGCGTAATAACACTAACAGTTTCGCTGTTATATCCCAATTCTAGCTGGGGTTCTGGTGCCAATCCCTGGGGTCCTGAGCGTGAAGACCAATTCTCAAAGCCAAATCATTGGGACGGTATGCTGGAAGTTGTTGGTGTGACTGGAGTAGTTCACCTCGGCCAAATCCAGTCAGGTCTCCGATCAGCGACAAGAATTGCGCAAGGGGGTCACATCAAAATTCGCCTGAATACAGATCTCCCTGTGCAGGTTGATGGTGAGCCATGGATCCAAAGTCCGGGGGATGTTGTTGTCTTGAAATCAGCTCTAAAGGTTCATTACCCCTCCATCCAATTTAGTCATTTTTAAGTCTGATTGCTTCACTTTCCTCCTCCTCCCATCTTCTAGTTATTATAAAGTTTTCCATTCTCTTCCACAGGCAACCATGCTGAAGAAGACAAAGATCAAAAGGAGAAACACGGAAGCAGTCATGTCTCCTCTAGCTACCTGTCCCTCGCCCACACCTCCATCAGGAACATCTCAGCATCCTCAGTCTGTCGATGAGTAGGGAGAGAAAAAGTGAAGTGCGATCATTTTATTCCTCTTGTAAAAAAAAGAAAAACTTCTTTCTAATTTTTGATTTGTAGCGAAAAAAGGAAGGAAAAAAACATTTATTCTCATTTTTGAGTTGTTCATATACAAGTGTTCAGTTATGAGTACTTTTCCTTAAGAAGTTACGTGACACCGAAAAAAAATAACCTGATATTTATCCCCATGTTGAGCCAACAGCATAAACTCAGCACGCTCTTTTTTCATCCCACGCACGACAAAGTAGCAACAACATCAACAACAACAAAAAAAACTGTTCAATATTATAACTTAATAGCATTCCATCACAACACATCATTAAATCAACTACTCTTCACGTTTACACTTTTTAAGGGGCAAAAAGAGGAGGAAAAGAAAGAGATAAGGCAATATTTATTCGATTCGTTGCCTCTTTTTTCCAGTTTTTAACAAAAATATACTTGTATACTTAATGCCAATAATTTTTCCTGGAAACGGGGAAATGGTTTGTTGAGAAAAGGTGGTAGGCGCTCTCCACAAAAGGTGTGTATTTTCTGCTTGAAAACAGTCATTTTTTTTGTTTATTTAGTTAGATTTAGAATTGGGTCAAGCAATTCTTTTCCATCGAGTTCTCCAGGAAAATATAGGGGATGAAAAGAAAAAAATATATATGTTCAGTAAATTAATGGTCTCAAATGTTCCGAATTTTCATTTATAGCTTTATAGATTTTACCCATATAATTTTTTGTAGAGCTTATATTTTGTTGAGAAGAGGATGCGCTGTAATTTATTCGAGAAAATATCGCAGATTAATTTTTAATTGTATATCATTTTGATGTGGTTGTGGAGAGCGTATGTATAACGGTATTAAAAAATTCCAGTTTGCACACTCTCGTCATATACATTTATTCTGCAATACAAGAAGTAAAAAAATCCAAACAAGTTCTCTCACACAATATTAAATATATAAAGTTTTTAGAAGAAAATACCTACTTAGTATTTTTCATGTTGCCAAACGAAAACTACAAGTTTCCAAAAAAAAATGTGAAGATGAAGATGCGAGGAAGGAGAGAAAAACTTAAGGTGTGTGTCATAGAATGGTACTTATCTATATGTTAATTAGTATGACTGCGAAGAAAAAAGTATATCTCGTATATCTTAAAAGGAAACTTTTACCTACGTACATTGATATAAAGAGAAAAGGTGTGTGTACTGTGTACTGCATTATATTTCTTCACACTTCGTTCCAAAACCAAAAAAATAAGTCATTCCAACTATGTACATATAACTTTTTAGGTAAAAAAAATTATCGAGAGAAAAATAAGCCGTTTTATTATACAACCTTCTTCCCACAAACGGAGGATATGCTAAAAAAGAAAGAGTATTTCAAGGAGAGTGATGAGAGCTAAAGATATATATATACGATATATGCAAAAAAACATGAAATCTCGTTTTCACTAGATTTACAAAACTAATACATCATCCATTGCCATGAAATAGTTTCTAGTTTTTAAGTGACAAACTATATAAACCTATCTATGCATGCTTATACAGCCAGAGTGTGGAACATGATAATGTCAACAATTTGTCTAACAAGGAAAAAATATATACGTTAAATCACTAGTTGCGCCTTTCTATCTGTCGAATATGTGCACTGAAAAAAACGATGATTTTTTAAATGCTTGCACTCACACACACAAAAAACTCGCCATGTTATTTCCGCTCATTTTTTTCGTTGTCGGCAGGTCTGAATTGTTAAAAATGTTCCACACAAATTCAAGTAAAAAATATCTCTTCATCCGTCGTTGCCAAAAAAATGAAACGAAAAGTTTTATTATTTTAATTGTCTACTTAAATTTCACTCTAAAAAATATCAACTTTTTACGTTGTGAGCAATTTTCAACCCTTGATCTTTGTCCTCTCATATAGTCCACCTGTTTCCAATGTAAAGAAAAATTATCTCCAAAACTATACAGGCAAATATCGAGATCAAAAAATGAAGGAGAAAAAAATATTTCTTTTTGAGTAAAAACAAGTTGCTATTATGATGGTCTGACCTTACGTATATACTGTGTATATGCCACGTACATGGGAATCCGGTGAAAGTAGATTTTTAAACAAACCATTTAAGATAGCGATAAATTCATAGGAAATATTAATAGGCAGAGATTTTCCGTCATCTCGTCACTTCACCAGGAAGCATACAGCAAGTTTTATCCCCCAAAAAAATGAATAAAATTTTTGGGACATGAAAAACTTGTCTCGCTGAAGTAATATATCAGTATTATTATAAATTAAACTGAAACTAAAATACTTTTAGAGAATATATATAAAAACATACGACTAAAATATAGGGTTTTTAGTTGAGATCAGTGTCGTCGTCACCTCATTAGACGCTTCCCATAAACAAAATAAAATATGTGCAAAAGCTTCAAAAATATTTTCTAAATGTTTTTCTTCGAATTTTTGAAAAACTTTGGTCTTCAATTATTAATTTGGTAAATAAAACCAATTCTATGCGAACCACACTCATGGAACAAAGTATATGCAAAACACTACCCTTTGAGAATGAGTGAGTGAAAGTTAGGAGAAAATTAAAAGTATTGTGGTTTAAAGTGAATTAGCTATTAGCTTAATAATCTCGTCGGTTATAAAGTACATTTTTATTAGATTTACCTGTTTTGCAACTCAAAACAACCATTGTTAAAAAAATCTACACAAATTTCTCCTCGAAAGCTTTCGTTTTCGTCGACTTGTCGAAACGTAGGTGCAGCACAAGTAAAAAAAGTAAAACCAAATCAACAATTAATAACAAAGAAAGAAACCATACGGTAAAAAAATTTGTTGTCAATCAAAATCGGTCATAAAACCAGAAAAAACAATGAAGACAAATTTAAGTAAGCACCACACACAAACAACGACAAAGAAAAAGATGATATAATGTTATAAACTCAATAATACCAACATTTGACTGCGCACATAATATACGGACAACAGAAAGCATTTAACTTATTAATTACAATTTCTCTCTTCAAGTGCTTCACATAGAAAAACAATCTATATAGAAGTTAGGCATAAAAAATGATTTAAAGACTCTATCCACAACTAACTAAACATCAGCAAAACAGGGATGTGAAAATTCTATGCACAAAAAAGTTGCTTTATCTCAGCGTACAAAACCAAGGCACAAAAAGCGTTGTACTTCCCTAATTTATTTAATAAATTATTTACAGAATTTTAGCAGCCATCAGATAATCAATTCGGTGAAAGTATTTACCGAGAAAGTAAGAAAGTCGTTTCAAATTGTACCTCTCTCATTTACAAAATGCTAGTCAATCTTCAGTCACGCAGCAAACTACTGCACAAAAATATATTTGACGGTTTTATGCAAACCAAGTGTGTCTTCTAATTTAATTTATTTCCGCTTAGAAGCCTATAATACCATTGAAAATTGCCAAAAGAAAATACTGCAAAAAAACTTTCTCTTTTAATCGCGGTCACAAAAACAATTGATAAGGAAAACTTGCAAATGCATATTAATTATGGACTTTTCAAGTGTCACAAAAAGTTTTTCAGTTTAAATTTTTTGTTTGAAAACACAATACTTTCCTCAATCACGTATTAATTAATTACTTTTACTTATACGAATGAAGGGAAAGAGGGAGAAGAAACTTCATACAAGAATATTTATTGTTTTTCGGTAGAATCCGATAATGTAAAATTCATCGTGAATTACCTTTGGTGCAGCAGTTCAATTGCTGAAAAACAACAACATTTTCAAAAACAAAAAGCCAATATATAACCCATATAACTGTATTCGTAATGTTTAACAGAATTGTGTGGATTGAAACGCGTTTTTTAAAACAAATATACATTTTTCTCTTTACGTATCGTATCTTACTCGTGTAATTTTAAAGCAATCTTCTTTTTAAAAAAATATTTCATACTATTATATTTATGCGTAGTACAGGTGAACACGACGAGAAACAATCTAAATATATTAAATATATCTCTCTCTCTCATAAATGGAATATTATGATATTTAGGTGTATTTAATCTTTATCACTTTTCAAACTCTCTTGCTAATTATATATTAATTTTTAAGAGATTCGTCAAGCAGAAATAAGGAAAAGAGTCTAGTTTGGTAAAAAAAATACGATGGAATGGAAAATGGAAGTGAGAGAGAGAGAGAAAACACTCAAGCATATTGAACCTGATGAAATGATAAAGTAAAAAAAATATTTAACTATTTTTCCTCTCTACAGTACAAGCATTTGTAAAGGGGACAGATTTTTTGCCAAAAAGGAAATCCAGGTTTTAACCGTATAAGATAACTAATCTATACAGCTACAATATTACTTTTTAAATAACTCCTCCACTCTTTAAGTTCCTAACTGTCTTTTAAATGGAAGGTTTATACCTACTCATGGTGTGGGAGTATAGTGTGTGACCCTTACACACAAAGCGAAAGTTAACTGACAATGTTATTGATTGTTACAACAAATTTAGTAGGGCCGAATTTTTGATGTGCACCAGCACCCTCCTAATATTTAGAGCAGAATATAGCCTTGTTTTCATGAAGCTCCGAAAGAAGTTTAGCCGTAATATTTCTCAGTAATAATTAAGGAAGCAGAGAAATGAGGAGAAAGCCAAGCACCAACTATTTGTCTCGGTTTCAACACAATACGAAGAAAGTTATGTTAGTTAACCCTTTCGTAACACGTTTTTCGAAAGTCATTATTCTGGCAAAAGGAACAGTCATGTTCTGTTGGAACTAATGCTCTCGATAGGTCTTGCAACATTGGAAAATTGCATCATCAAATAATCACCCAAGAAGTTGAGAATAGTGAAAGTAGGTTTCAAAATACTTTCACCTGTTGTTGATCTACTTTCATTTTTAGCTTCTTTTTTTCTCCGAGTGGGCTGAAACTTTGGTCGGGGTGAAGTAAGGAGGAACATACACTTTAATAACGAATCCATTGTGCAATCAAGTATTATTAAAACTGTCTAATTAATTACGTATATACACTCGCTTTACAATTTAATCTTTAATCATGATGGCTGATAATCAACCCGTAAACTTCGAGAGAGAAAAATGTATAATACAATTATACAGTTCCACTATATACTTTTCAACGCGACAAAAAGAAAACTCCGTAGACAAATTTTTAATGCCTCTATTCCAAAGTATATACTATGCAGTTAACTAATTTAATTTCTCAGGTAAATGGTAGCTTCTCTAATCATAATTATATATGTGTGTGTCGAATCATATAACTGTATTTTTAGGGAGGAGAAAGTCATTGTACAAGTGAACATATGCAATTTTTAGGGTATCCCTTTTTCTCGGTTTTTGTTAAAAAAATACGCAACAAAATATTTTAATTCCAATTACAAGGTGTGAAGATGCGATATATGCAAAAATGTGAACAGGTAGTTGAGTTGAGGAAACTTTTCCCGTTTTTTGTAGACATTTAGAAGTGAGGAGGAGAGGAGGGAAGAAGTTATATCATATTGTGAAAACTATATTGTATAGAAATTTTACAAGTATTATTATCCATATAAAATAAATTTTAGGGAAAATACCAAGCGAAAGATTTGATATAAATGAAGGGAGAAGGTGAGAGAAAGCGAAGAAAGCAAAAAAATATATATCCCACGTATTAAATGTCAAATGTCCTCCAAACAAACTCGAAAGAAGTAAAACAAATGAGAAAAGTGTATTTCATCGACTTCAAATGAAAAAAGGTAATAATTAACGAATAAAACTACGTACACCATTGACTATCAAATTATAGTCAACAAGTTTTTTTAGCGTCATCAACGAACCAAAGAAGAAGAAGAAAAAATCAAAGAGAAATATTGAAAAGAGGAAGAAACACGTAAAAGCAACAAAACATATTAAACCATCTTTTTAAATGAATTTCAAGAAAAAAATTCTAATCTACACGAAAAAGAGTACTTCTTTAAGGAAAAAAATAATGCTAATTTTAAAAGTGTATACTTTAATGTAAGCAATATCTTGGTCACACTTCCCATGTTTGTTTTAGCAGGTTCCTAAATATAATACATTTTTAATTTTTGGAGAAATTTGTCTTTTACAAAACCCGACATTGGATTCGTGTTGAAAAAAGAGAGAAATGAATTCATAAAAAAAATAACTTTCTCTTTTAAATGTTCAGAAACTCGGAATATTTCCTCTGACAAATAACTGTGTAAAGAGGAGGAAATGTTGACGGGTTTAATATGGAGATAAGCAAGGTTTGCCAGTCACCCCGGGTTTTGAAAGCGACAAGATAAATGATGAAAAAGACTAAAATACTGTTCCTCGGAAAGTATGGGGCTCGGTTACTTTCAGTCCAGTGATTTATATATCAGTACTCAATTGAAAATCAAGAAGGATTTCGGATCTGCTCTACTTTTCTCGTGGATAAAATAATTAAAAAAATATTCATGACGTTGAAGTAGAGCAGATCTGAAACAAGAATAATGTCAACCTAAAAATTTGTGAGTGAAATGTATATAAGATATGGAACGAAAGTAATTTTTACTTTTCCTGGAACTACGAAACTGTCCTGCTCATGGGAAGTAGACCTGAAAAACTTTAACTTAAAAACTTCTAATTTACTATATGTACTTAAATGACCACTCAAGTCAAGTCAACATAAATTGTGAAATGATATCGACAAGGAAAGGAAAATGATTAAATACATGTGCAAAAAGAGTATATATATAAAAATGTATATCTAAATGTACACGTGTATAATGTATATGTAACATGTAACATTTTGTGTGTGAGTAATTTTAGGAAGAGGGACTTTTTCATATAAGAAACCAAAAGTCTCTTTTCATCACGATAAAAAAATCTTATCTGTAAAATCTACATCTCTGTCTCTGTTATACTGGAAATAAAATAGTATGAAAGATGAATATTGGTGTAAAACAGATATAAAAAATATATATCTCTGTGTACTTGTATATGTGTAAAGTGTTAAACGAAGAAGTATATTTAAACAACCTATGCATTAACTTCAACGTAGATTTTAAGAGAAAAAACTGTGTGCATATATATACACGATTATACGGGGGAAAAGCTCTGAGAAATGGAAGAATGAGAGAGATAAAAAAATATTTACGAGAAATAAAAAATCATCACACACACAACACAAAAATGGGGAGAAAAAAAGAGAAGTTAAGTGAGATAAATATTGTATGTTATCTCTAAAATATAAAACACTTAAGGATATTATACAAATAAAAATATATTATCAGAAAAATATTATCAATATGAATAAATGAAGAAAACATTTTTCGGTTATTACCCTACAAGGAACAAAAAATATGATATGGAGAAGTGAAGGAATATGATAATGCATTGTGGATTTTGAGAAGCATATTATATGATTTTATGGATTTTTATATGGCATCTGAAAGTAAGTTAAGACGAGGTCTTCCGTTTTTATCAGTTCTATATATTTCTTTAATTTCGTACCATAAAATATGAAAACATAAACAGAAATAAGTTAAATACTCGTACACAATTAATTTAATTAGACAATCAAAAATCACAATTTTCGTCATAAAATATCTAATTTTTGTAAATTTTTTCCTGGTTAATTTTTATTTTCTAATCTAATTTGGTTATTTAGTCAGAAGCTTTGTCCAGTACTACTGGAAGTTATAGTCAAGAAGATTTTCTTGAAGCAGAGAATAGACTTTGATTTAGACTGTTTTTTAAAAAATACTCATTTATTTATTTTCCCCTAAGTTTCTTAACAGGTTTACTATTCCATTTCCATTTTTATTTTCATTAGCAAAGCGTCGCAAGTTTTCTTTGCGTCTCCTAATAACATGGATGCGTTCTGCTTGAAGAATAAGGGGTTGTCTACGGCGGCGTAACCTTGTCCAAGGGATCTTTTCATTATGATTACCTGAGGGAAGAGAAAAAAGTAAACATTTTTAGTAAAACATTCGCGAGATAATTCATTGTTTGGGGGTGACTTGAGAGCAAATTAGTTCGGAAATCAGATTCGGAAGTATCGTCCACCATACGAGGACGTGGGGGAATCCATGATATCATCACAAATAATTTTATGTAGATTATCAAAAGTTTGTAAATTTATAAAACTTACTTGATCGGCCTTCCATACCCTTAGGACGGGCATTCCAGCAATAATAGAATTAGGATCATCTTCAGCGGCGCTGGAAAAGGAAAGAATATAAAATATGTCAAAATTATCCACGTATTTTTTGCTGATTTAAACCAGTAATTATGCTTACTTGTTAACGGTGTCATTCGCTCCAATCACAAGAACCAGATCAGTCTCTGGGAAGTCATCGTTGATTTCATCCATTTCGAGCACAGCATCGTAGGGAACGCCAGCCTCAGCCAGGAGCACATTCAATTGTCCTGGCATTCTTCCAGCCACAGGGTGAATTCCAAAGCGGACATTTTTTCCCTTGGATTTGAGGATTTGTACCATTTCTGCGATGGGGTATTGTGCTTTCGCCACACACATTCCGTATCCGGGAGTGATGACGATGTTCTTCGCGTTTTTGATGAGCTCAACAGTTCCGTCGACGCTGACTTCTGTGTGCGTTCCAGTAATTTCCATGGGCTTCCCTGTGCCTGTGGAGGAGGTGCCGAAGCCTCCCAAAATCACACTGGGAAGAGAACGGTTCATTGCCTTGCACATAATGTAAGAAAGGATAGCTCCAGAGCTTCCAATCAACGCTCCAACAATGGTCATCAAATTATTGTTCAACATGAAGCCTTCAGCGCACAAGGCCCAACCGCTGTAGCTGTTGAGAACGGTAATGACTACAGGCATGTCAGCGCCTGGAAAAATAACGGAAAATAGACATCTTTAGTGAGTCGAATTGAATCAAATTTCACATATTTTGAAGAGCCAAGGTTATGTTCAGTATCGTCCACCATACGAGAACGTGGGGGAATCCATGTTATCTTTATGATTTCGGAAAATACTTTTTAAGGAATAATAGTATGTTCATGTATCTACCTCCAATGGCCGCAGTGAGCGTCACTCCCATAATAGCACTCAAGCTGGCAGTGGTTCCCAACATGCTTAAACCAGCAGTCATGGAAGGATCCATAAAGTAGTATGCCATTGCACCAACGTTTCCAGCCATCAGTCCAGCGTTAAGTGCGTGTCTTCCGGGGAGCAAAAGTGGGGCGGAGTTGAGAACTCCCTGAAGTTTACCGTATGCAACAAGGGAGCCACTGAAAGTTACTCCACCAATATAAGTTCCAAGGAAAAGGGCAGTCTTCACAACATTAGCGGCAGGATCAGTAGCAAAGTTGGGAAAGTCGTGGATGTATGTCGCAACACAAGTGAGCACCGCAGCTAAACCGACCAAACTGTGAAAGGCAGCGACAAGTTGAGGAAGATCTGTGATTTCAATCCTTTTCGCAATAGTTGACCCGATTGTAGCTCCTCCTAGAACACAAGCTCCCATCTGGGCGAGGACTTCGTTGGACGGAGCCATCATTCCTAAGGTTGCAACGATGCCACTGCCAACGCCAATCATACCAAGTGTGTTTCCAAGCCTTGAGGTTTGTTGTGAGCTGAGCCCGGCGAGAGCACCCACGCAGCAGAGAGACGAACCGAGATAAGCCATTTGATGGATTTCTGGGTAGCCTTTAGCAGCTGCATAAATGTAGCCACCGATAAAGGCTGATGCAGGGATTCCATAGAGGTAGTTGTGTTCTGGGGGATCTGTGGGCCGCTTGAACATGTCCAACATTCTCTGGGTGACGAGGAATCCACCGAACACGTTAATGAATGAAATGAAGGCGGCTGATGAAGCTAGAACTTGAACTGTGTTGGTAGGGTAGTAGCCGCCACCCATGAGAAGAAGACCTCCTACGGCGGTGATTCCTGAGACGGCATTTGTTACAGACCTAAAAATTATATACGCAATTATAAATTTGATCGTTGAAGAAAGAGCAAATATTTGTATGACAATTTAAAAACTTACATAAGGGGAGAGTGCAAAGCTGGAGTCACACCCCACACCGTATGGTATCCAACAAGACCGGACAATCCTAATGTAGTCGTCATCGTTGAGAATGCATTATTGGGAGCGATAGCACCTAATCCAACAACGGTCCCAAGGCCACCGGTGTACATCATCGCATCCTTTAAAGTCTCCTGGAAGTAGTTTGGTGGAGGAGCTTCTTTCTTTGCTGCAGCCACTGCTCCAGCTGGTTTAGGTGGCGCAGGTTGTACTGCTGGAGGCGGTGGTGGCCATAACATTTTTCCATCTCGGAGAATTACAGATCCACGTACCACTTCGTCTTCGAGGTTGACGTAAAAGTGGTCCTTATTGTCTTCCATGGATAAGAGGAACTTGGAAATGTTGTTGGCGTAGAGGGTAGAGCTCTGTGTGGGAAGTCGGGAGGGAAGGTCTGTGAGACCAACGTGGACTACGTCGTTGTAGGTGTAAACTTCGCCAGGTTTTGTGGTCTGTTTGAAAAAGACAATACAAAAACATGATGACTCTCGCTGGTAAATATTTGAAGACATTTTGTAAATTTCCAAAAACCTCAATATTTCCACCAGCTTCTGCTGCTAAATCTACAACCACGCTTCCAGGATTCATGGACTCAATGTGCTCCTTCAGGACTAAGGTTGGGGCCTTTTTACCTATAATTAAAATATAACTTGTTAAAAGTGTTCAATTAATGTTTTACGTCTTTAGTTTTTAGTCGTTTTCAAATTACCAGGGATTAAAGCTGTAGTAATAATGACATCGACTTCCTTCGCTTGCTTGCCAAACAAATCATGTTCAGCCTGAATAAACGCCGGAGACATTTCCTTAGCGTAGCCACCAGTACCTTCTCCTTCTTCCTTCAGGTTTATTGTCAGAAATTCAGCCCCCATTGACTCGACTTGCTCCTTTACTGCTGCTCTCGTGTCGAATGCTCTTACAATGGCACCCATATTTCTGGCTTGACCACAAGCTGCCAGACCAGCGACACCACCTCCAATTACAAGGATTTTAGCAGGAGGTACCTTACCCGCGGCGGTTATTTGTCCTGGAAAATCAAGTTAGTTAAGATTCCTGAAGGAATGAAATATTATGGAATTAAATTATAAAAATGCAAATAAGAAGCTTAATGTTTACCTGTGAAAAAGCGCCCAAAATGGTTGGAAGCCTCAATAACAGCGCGGTAACCGGCAATATTTGCCATTGAGCTGAGGGCATCGAATACCTGCGCCCTGGATATTCTTGGCACACAGTCCATTCCTAATATCAGAATCCAAATTGATATAATGTTTCTGAAGTGAATTTCCAAATGTTCTGAAAAATACATAGAGTAGAGTCGAGCTTCGAACTTACCGAAAACTGTCAAGTTCTTCGCCGCTAACTTGTCAAGGACCGCTTTGTTTTGCGCTGGATATACGAAAGATATGAGAGTAGAATTGTTCTTAAACAGATTGACTTCTTGATCCAGAGGTTGTCTCACCTTCAGTACAATATCTGTAAAAAACAAATTTTTTAGAAACGTTCTCATTTTATTACTTCAAGAAATTTAAAATCATTTTTATGTGCTTATACCTGACTGGTAAGCCGCATTCTTATCGACCAACGTCGCCCCACTAGCCACATAATCCTGGTCCCTAAACTTCGCCTCAGCTCCAGCCCCCTTCTCAATTCGGACTTGGAATCCCTTTTTGACCAGGGTCGCGGTCACCACCGGCGTCAGTGAAACTCTCCTCTCATTTGGCCAAACTTCCTTTGGAACCCCAATCGCGATATTTTTGTAAGGGGTGCCTTTTGGAGCCGGCTTCGCTGCAGGGGTAACAGCGGCAGTGGCTGGCTTTGCATCTTTCCTCAAGGGAAATGTCGCCCTCTTCGCTGCCGGTTGCCAGGTCCGGAATGCTCTCTTCCCGAGCACCAAAATCGGCTTTTGCTCGAAGAGGTTGATGACAAGCATTGTGCCGGTGGAGTGTTTAAATAATTGTCATTAATTTAGTAAAGCTTCTCCCAATCGACAATCTGAAAAAAGAGAAATAATATTTGTGAAGATTAAGATCAAGATTTTGATGCTTTTGTGGAGTGGAGCCAAGCATGCATTCCATTCCATGTTAGAGAATCTTGCGAAAATCATATGAAAAAAACTGGAGCAGTAATGTATCTGACTTGGTGACATTTTGACACTTGAAAAACATTATGACGGCATACATTACACGTAAACAAATCAACCATGGAAAGAAACCAGAACTGCAATAAAATGAAGACGTCTGCGATAATATTGATAAAGATTAAGAAGCATGGAAAATTGGTTTAAAAAATAAGGTTATGGTCATATCGTCAACTACACAAACAAACAACATGATTACGAGTATGCATGCATGTAAATAACTGCAGGATTGCTCTTTATTTGACAACGCTTTAAGGACCCCGAACAAGAACCTTCACACTTGAAAATGTATCTGCAATCTGGAAAATGTTTTACCTCTCAAATCTCTCCGAGATCAGTTTGTTGAAAAAGCGAACGCTGGAAGAGAGTTCTCCAGTCCAGCTGCCTCTACTACTGCTCAACCAAGACACCAAGAGTGACAACAAAAAAGCAAAGCAACTTGTTCACCAATCGCCACAGATTTTTCTTTTTTTGAAGATATTCGTGTGAAGTTGGAAGTGACAAGGGGAACAAAACAACAACACACCAAACCAAACCAAGCTTCGCTTCCACTCCAACTTCCAAGCGAACTGGCAATAAAAAACGAGATCAGAGAAGAGGTCTCCTTTCACATTGCATTGGAAAATATCGGATAGCTTCACGTTTCATGTGCTTGTGCTAAAAATGTGAAATGCTTGTCCGATCCGGCTTCTCTCTATAGCCTCCAAACATACACACGCAGACATACACAAAAAGATATACATTGAGCTTCATGTAAGAATAAGAACCAAAAGTTTTTGGTGTTCATTTACATTACGATGAAGCGACACCACGACGTCCACGACACAGTGAAGTTATATACAGGCACAATGTACAAAGTATATCCGAGGCAGACAACATCCACATACAAATCCCAGTCTGTTGAGTGCGAGCATCGATCTAAAAGCTCTTCTTTTTACATCAAACAAACCTCGTCTGGATTCATGTACTCGACTCGACTCATGTCTTCTTTGTACAAATGCTCATGGAAATGGAACTATTTTCATAATGAAGGATTAAGTCGGTGTGAACATCTTGAGAGAAATGTTTTTCATCTTTATCCTTTTTGCAAGACCACGACAATTTTTTTTGCATGCTCATGTTTATGATAAGGTCATTTTGCAAAGTATCCTCGAATCTTATTTGTAAGCTTGTCTTGCTGGATTCTGGAAAGCATGGTTTTGCGTACGTGCAGAAACTTGGAGCATTAGGTTTGGATGGAGTAGAAAGCATGGATCAATGGAGAATCAAGAGGAGAGTATGCTTGTGTCTAGATTTTTGTAACCCAAGATGTAAAAAAACAAGTAATAAAACGTGTAATAAGTTTGGCTTTTCGCTCTGAATTAAATTCAGCTTCCAAAAAATGAGTTTATTACATATCTTTCATTCTCTGTCGACTCCATACCACCGAGTCAATTTTTTTGTCAGTTTTCTTGATGTAAATCTGGTAACGCTATTATTTCTCTCTGCCAAATCACAAATTGCATGCAAAATGAGTATATTTATACACTTTCCTCGAAGGGAAAATGAGCGAAATTCCATTCCCAGCATCATCTTCATTCAACTCGAAAATGAAGCTGACATGAACATGACACCTGCTCAAAAAAATTGAACGCATCTCAAATTACCTTCCTGAACTGAATGAATATGCGAGTACACACTTGAAAGATAAATATTTTAATAGTGACGTGACTCCATCATTGCATATGTGCTTTGTAGGTTAAAACGATAATCTCATTACTAAACTGATAAGAGAAATCAGCCCCTTTCATGTCACATTTAGTACATGAGTTATTACTCGCCGTCGCCGGCCAGAGCCGCAATCTCCAATTTGTCTGTGTCAGAAAATGTATGTATTTTCAAGCATAGATTTTGTGTCAGGGAACATTTGAGAGTTCCACGTTTCCTTCTTGT
>JAQFZW010001002.1:0-35748 GCA_034687055.1 Heteromurus nitidus | reverse complement strand
TTTTATCGACTATAGTCTGAGAGTCTGACTGACAATTGACTGGAGCTCTTTTTTGGATTTTTCCGATTTAATTTTTACGAAGGTCTTTCCGCTTTCTTATTAAAATTAGAAGTGGAAAGGGGAAATGGAAAGAGATTGAATCTCATTTGAGAGATGTTTGCATTTACAATGCCAGTTGAATACTCACTCCTTCTTCTAACGGAGTAGAGACTGGTAAACCTTCTGCCACCCTGGAGCAATTCATAAGAGCTGTTGTCGTTCCTTCGCTTCAATTCCTGGAAACTTGTATGAAGATTCAGACAGAAAAAAAATTCTTTCGTTCACAGAGACAATTATTCTGCTTCTGATTTTAAATAATTATTTGTTTAATGCATCGCTTTCCGTGTACGAGTGAAAGTGAGAATACTGGAGAAAACCATATTCAGACAGTTTTTGTCGTGCCCTAGTCTTCACTAGTTTTTTTACCGTTAACTTTGTAAAGGTGCACGGTTTGTTGTACGAAGACGAACATATTCTTCTGTACTTACATCTTGTCTGGAAATTTAAAAGGATTCTTGTGCCTCTGCCCACTTTCAAAATAGGCCTTCATATATAATATATCTCTCACTCACAAGTACCAAAGGACCACCAAGAGATCCTTGTGAACTTACTCGGAAACTGTGAGAGAGAAGAGTATACTTTTCTAATCCTCTCCTAATTATTTCCTTTCTTCAGTGAAAGCATATTAGAAATATATGGGAAGGGGGAGAAAGCGAGGGAATAATACGTAATGCATATATTAGTTGCACTTTCAACACACAGACAAAGCTTACCTCGTGCCAATTTCATTACTTCTGCTCCATATTTCCCCTCCCCAAGAACTCGTTTCTTCTCAAGCTCACACCTGATTACGTTGAAGAATGAAATTGGCACGAGCTGGAAATCTGAAAATGCTTGCTCATGGAACGATGCAAAAGAAAGCTATATATGCAAGATGTATGAAAAGCCATTTTTGTGCAGAATAGAAAAACGAGGGCAGAACTATAGAATATGGAATTTTACATACGATATTTTAATGCGTATGTGGTTACATCCTCAAACACCTATACATTACATATATGATGTATCCAAGAACAGTCCATTATTTCAGTAGTCAGTCGAGTGGAAGAGCATATTTTTGCAATTCCAGTTTCGGAAGGATTTTTTTGTATGAATTCAACCGACTCGTGTATATAACTGTCTACGTCATCGCATTTCCAAACCAGAACAACTCGTTTTCAAGAGGAAAGTCCGACAGAGATTTATAAGCTGCTTTCGAAAACTCGACATATTATGCCCCATAAAACCTGTCAGATACTGTACATCTTTAAGCTTACCAAATTCACTATTATACAATATGGTAAAACATGCGATGGAATGTTGATGCAAAAAAATGGTGGAGGAAAATCGATTTTTCTTGGAATAAATGTTAGCCTAAAAATATTTTAAATTTCCTTTTGTACAGGACGATAGGCTGGAAAGGAACAAATTTCTTATATATTTCTTAAGATCCACTGCCAAGTTCACGCTTTGGAGAAAGAAAATAAGCCAAACACTACTCGACTCGCGTTGGCCATAGTTGTGATCGTTAATCCAGGCTTCTCCATAGCTTTCTCCGTATGTAATTGCTTTCCGAAATATATCAATCGACTTCAATTCCATTTTCGCGTGTAATCAAGTATTCCACACAAATTGCATGTCGTACATTTAATCAACTAGAAGTATACGTATATGATGAGAGGTAGAAAGTTTTTTTTACGCACGCGAGAACTCGCCGTCTCCATCTTACTTTATACCCTCAAGATAATTAACACCCTTCCATCTTGCTCCTACTTGATCCAATTCGAATCGATTCTATGACTCCTCCGCAATTTTCACTCGAAATGTATTCGATTTTTTTTCTCGCAAATGTTAAAGTCTCTTACAAGACTGTAGGCTATTTGGTGGCTTACGTTTAAGCCGAAAGGTAAAAGCCAATATGACTTTTCATTCCGATGTTAATATAATATTTTTTTGACATCTATGCCTCCATCGGATTACGAAATATGATTAGTTCAACTCAACGAAATGGATATATTGAAACGAGAGGAACACCTGAGGCTATTAAGCACTTCGATGGAAACCCCATTTTGGATACTTTCTCATAAACTCAAAAGCAGTTTACTGTAGCAGCTTGTCATGTACACTGTGCTGAAGAAGTATTGAGCTGAATAAATCAATTCTAAAAACTCTTTAAAAAATGGGCCGCGTATTTCCGCTCCATTCTTATTGATAAACATATGTGAACTGTATGCATGCATGCTGTAAGTATATAAGTACCTTTGTGAAATCCACTTTCCAAAAGTACGAGTGTGGTCCTTAACACGAAGCAGAGGAAATGAGTGTGTAGTTCTGAGAAAATGGTATTACGTCCTCGGCTTATAAATGTTGGATTTGTAGTTGTCAGCCCATTTTCTCTCATCTCGTTATACACACTAAATATACTCTTGCATAATGCATACATGCATTGCAAATTTGCAATAGTTATAATAACCATCCGCCGGATAGTTTTCCTTTATTGATTTAAGAAATGTGGATTATGATATTCTCTACTGAAGCTCAAATTGTATATTCAACCAGTGAAAAATATGTGTCTCTCAGTGCGCTTTTTTTCTTGAAGTGAATGAAACATTGAAATGAATTCTTTAAAAAACTCTATTTCAGCGGAGAACGGCAATTGTGATTTGAACCTTGAAGATCCGGAGCTAGAACAGGCCGCCACCCGGATACAAGCCGCTTTTCGGGGCCACACCACTAGAAAGCAAATAGGAAAAATGGCAGAAGGAGAGGAAGTCATTGACATTGACCTAAACGATCCAGGTAAGACATATACTTACATTATTGCAAAATCAGACTGGCTCTGCACCTCTGCACTCCCATTTTAGCAACAATATTTCTCTTCCTCTGCTTCTCCCAAAGGTGCATGCAAAAAAACCTTTTCCGAAGTGCACACGCAACTCCCATGTGTAGTAGGCATTTAGACAGGGATTTATTTGACGTTAATTCACGTCTCAATTCGAGCTCGCAACTTGTGATTGCGTATGGAAAAGATTTTGTTGTACGATTTCCTCTTTCTACTTTGATTCACCAAAAAATCTGATCAGACTGTGGTACAGCATATAAATATAGAAGAGACCAGGTAGTCGACTGGAAGTGATGTGATTGCACGTGAAAACGAAATAAATGTATACACTTTTCTCCGAAGCCCCCCATCATATTACACATGCAGTGCAGCACATTAGGATTTTCCAGATTACCTGTGTACTACAAAATACTATTTATGTACAAGTGGCATGTTCAGTTGCGTGCAACTTGTCGAGAGCTCACATATATAAAAAAAAGTGACTTGGGCCAAGGGGAAAAAAGGTTGAAGAAACGTGCTGTTAGGTTAATAGCTTTGCACGGAAATGTTACGACAATGATTATAAAGATGAAAGCATCAAGCATGAAACGCTCGCATACAACAAGCTGTAAGATATATGTTAATGTACAATGATTGCGTTGTGTTGTGAGCAGAAGAAAAAAATAGAAAGCAGAGTTGCAAGGGGAAGAGAGAAGGATTTTTGCACCTAGTACGATATTCCACTAAAGCATTAGGGAAACCCGCCCATCAATCCATTTCTCCTTAAACTAACAATCGAGTCGAAAAGTTTTCCTTCGTCTAGATCTGGCCTGGCCTTCCATACTTTTTTTGTATATAGACCGTATGCACCAGATTGCAACATGAAGAAAATAACAAGCTATATTTATAACGAGAAAGCATTGTGTCATTGCTGTTCTATTTTATGCATATGCTTTTTCGCTTTTTTTCGTGATCACTTCACTTTCTCTTTTGCTGTTGCTTGCAGAAGAAGAAGAAAAACTTTTATTTTTTGTTCTCGTCGACTCGCAGAGTGAAAATGTGTATACAGCTTAATGGATTCATAAATTACACCTTTCAGTTGAGCTGAGCCGGAGGCACATTTTCAAAAGCATAAACCTTGCATTAGATTTTTTGTTGGCTCAAAAGGATTATATTATTACAGTTTTGGCAAACAACAGGGTAGAGGAAAGAAGAAAAGGTGATTTTCTATGAAACTTGTACGCATATATAGTATATGCTTTGTCCTTGTCAACGAAAAGGCTCGCGAATCATTTGTTCCACAAAATAATCTCCATTGTCTAAAACAAGTAGTTTTTCTCGAGAATGTTTTTCTCCGACAAAATTGTCCAAGGAAAAACATTTCCTCACACAATGAAACTAACGTGAGCATATTCATAACATTACCAAACCACAGCATACACACACCTTCTCCATCACCAGCGTCAAAGTGAAAAAGGGTATATATTTTCTCTCAAGTGAGATGAATGAGAGCATAGCACATTTATGATTCCTCAGGATTTCTCATGCATAAAAAAAGCTATACACAATAACCAACACACAACACCATCACCATCAGCTCACCTACTTTCATTCTTCACATGACAAAAATGAAACAAAAAGCCATTACTACTTTCCTCTCCCCAAACTTTTCGCGAAAAATTAGGGAAAATGACTTTCTTGATTTCTTAATAATGTTTGTAGCCTATTTAAGTGACATTTTCTCTCCTTCAGCTTGCTGGTAATGGTAATAAAAGGAGAATATCAAGCAAAGGCTTTCAATTATTTCCTCGCGGGGGACGTGAAACATTAGGGAGAAAAATTGCAACTGTAGTATTCTTACAACCATTAGCATACATGTTTGCTATAGCTTAGGTGGATATTATGCTTCGTGTGGGGAATGAATCTGGGTTTTCCATTACTAAAAACTACTATTCATCATTTACTATTCGTATTCACTATCATTTTTACTTTATAGGTAATTTCCAAGTTGAGGAAACATGGTGGGTGGTAAAAACGGAAACTATACACAGGCACAATAGCAGAGGGTGTGATATAGATGTGTAGAGCAGAATGAAATTCTATTGTACGTACGTGAGAGAAAAGGGGAACTGTAGAGGAAAAAATTTCTCCGGGAGAATAGTCCGATGGATGAAGCGCCAGAGAGGAAAACGAAATAGTGGAAATACTGGATGTTGTTAATCTGCAGCAATTGTGTCGGGCTGGGATCCGTGAAGAACGTGACAAGACTTTAGTTTCGGGATACAAAACTTTTCCATTCGATTGTAGCAGGGTGATGGGTAGTGTAGTATATATTTTTTATGTCCAGCGAGTGCTATATATTTTTTAGCTAACGATTTCAATGAGGAAGCAATACGCTCTTAATTTTCAGATATCGTTTGAATATTTATGAGTTTATCGGATTTTTTTGGGGGGAGTGAAAGTGAAAAGCTTTCAAGTTCGGCATCGGCTTAAACTCATGCTTTGCGAAGCACTATTAATTCACTCCTACGTACGTTACGTTTTTATTGGAATATTTTAGAGTTTAGGAAGGAAAAAAGGAATAATCCAATGCATATTTACAGGTATGCTCGGATTTTTTTATGATGAGAAATCTATTTTTGACCGTGTTAGCCAGTCCAGAGTCCAGTGTTCCATCAAAATGATTTTGTGTCACAGTAAAACGTGCTCAATTTCTATGAGCGTGGAATTCAGAGTGAATTGCTTTGTGTCCTATTATTATACATATCAACTGAACACAACACACTTGTAGTTTAACGGGAATTTCCTGGAAAGAAAAAAAGCGTTTCACTTTTATGTACAGGAGACATGTTTTCCGCTCATAAGGGAAATCATATACGTTTTCGGTTTAGAAAAAAGTGGCAGCAGTGTGAGCTGAGCTCCATCAACGAATACACCTTGTGTATATTGGCTGAGAATCCAAGTTAGGCGCATGCATGAGTAGACATGCGAGTGAGAGCGGTAGACTCACTTTCACACAGACAGTTTTACATTCTCTGTTTCCTCCATCCCCTGCTACAAAATTCCTGTCCCAATCCACTCAAGAGCCTTGATCATTAATCAATCTTGTTTGGATAAGGGTTTTAGCTTCAGTCATACATCTTTTCATTTCACTTTCACTCCGCTTGACTCTCCTATCATATCCCTCTTCCCATTTAAAACTCTCCAACAATATGTATACTTTGTGCTCAATAGCATTCTTTTGGTGATGGTGGAGAAGAGACCTATTGCGTGTGTCTGACCTGCTTGCGTCACATCTGGCATGGTATGGCCTGGCTTTCGGGATATTTGTTGTAGTTGTCTGCCCTTTCATATATGCATATGCCCCATGATGAAAAAAAGTGATTGCTTCAGTAACCTTTATCCAACAAATGAAAGAAAAAAAGTGTATAAAAAACTAGCTTCATCTCTGTATACATGCATATCCTCTTCTCTAGGTAAAAATTTCACAGCACAACAATGATTATATTCAGCATCAGCACACATGATAACAGAGAGTATAGGAGCAACTTTCCCAAAATATAACTTTTTTTAAGCCAAAGGGTTTAAGAGCATCTGATGCTTACACACTTGGTGAAATTAATACCAACTTGCTCTTTTCGATCAACTCTGCAAAACTCGCTGGAGCACACACCACACACACTCACTTTTCCATTTTCTTTTGTTTCGTACATGTGGAAGCGGAATTTCGATTGAAAAGGCTTGTTGTAAGCCGGAACTGGGGAATGAATGTTGCTAGCATGTAAAGAAATGTTTGTAATATGCATGTCTTGTACCTACATATTGATAAAAATGTCACTTTGAGATTGCTCCACTACTCCCTTCACACAGTGCTACTCATTCACTTGCTGCTTTTGCATTTTACATGTTAAATGAATTATGTACGTTGTGAGTATGAACCTTGATATTAAGAAGCCAAAACTAAACAACATCAGCGCAAAAGTTAAAATATATATCGTGTTATTCATATCATCGTCCTTCCACCGCTTTCACCCGAAAACCTTTCTCCTTCTGATGATAACATTTGCTATAATATTTTCTTTTCTCGTCAGTGCCATTCCATTAGACGAATGGAAAAGCTCGAGCCCTTTTGCTCGTTTGAAAAAATGACATGATGTGTTGAAATTCTTCTCTTCTCTTAGCAAAAAACATGGCTGTTAATAATTGAGGAGCATACTTGTCATCATGCTAGAAGCATGCCATAGGAAAATAAATGTTATGGTGCATACTAATATCGAAAGCTTAGAAAAGCATGAGTCGTTCCGGATTTGGCAGAGATCTTGCTCTAAATAGGTCGGATCATTCGTCAAGCCTAAAACGAGTCTCGCTCATATTAAACGAAAATTCAATTTAAGGAAACGGCGAAAATTCCACTTGGTCCTTCGATGTAAAGATGCGATGACACGATAAGTGATTTCTGTTAGAAAATTTGCAACATGGATATGCGCGCTTGTACCATTCCCATTCATTTAGTTCATGATTTGATCTTTTGTAATTAATGATCCCTTCTTGGGTTTTCGCTCGATGTCTATGAATGCTTGGCTTTTGTGATAGGGAGCAGAGGGCTATGTGGAATGAATGCGAATTAGTTGGACCAATACTCGCAGACAATAAATCAGCTTCTTGAAGTCAAATTGCTTACGAAGGCTTTGCTTGAAGGCACCACACACACACGTACTTTCTCACTACTTCATATAAAAGTCACCCCACACCACACCCTGATATATTTTCTCTCGGGAAAAAAATGTGCACATACTTACTTCCTCCCCTCTCATTTAAGTTGAAATAGGTTTCGTACGTACGGTATGTACACAAAGAAAAAACTGTATGATTACAACGGACTTTCTCTCTTTCCACTATTTTTTCAGAGGTCGGTCATGCCGCAACTAAAATCCAGGCATCCTTCAGGGGACACAAGGCAAGGAGGGAAGCAGAGAAGAAGAAAGAGGCTGAGCTTAGCGATGAGCTTCAGAAGCTGAAGACCACTGAAGAGGTGAGTGAAAGTTCAATGCGAGCGATGAGAAAATACTGCTATTCTTTTCTACAAGAATAAAAACGAATATAGGATGCGTTTTACGGTTGGACTTGGAGAAAAAGTAGCATAACATTCATAAATTGCCAGTCATTGAGGATAAAATTCATTTCCTCTCCACCACCAGCACCATTCGTAAATAAGGTTCGCGTAAGGAGACTCTTGTCAAGACTATTTAAAAGTAATTTGGAGAGAAATGGATTTGGTCCAAAATATTCGCAATAAATTTCGATTTTATTTGTAAAACTTACAACACCTTTTAACTTCTTTCATAGTTTTAGCGAAGTTTTACAATATATATCTTTTCAAAATCAGGCTCTGAATAAGTGATTGGCTTTAGTTAAGTCTCTGTACGACAATACAGCAGGCAGCGCGTTTAAAATTCTTATCCGAGACGACAAATATACGAAACCTAGATTAAATTGAGTTAGTCACGTTACTCCGATACCCGAATAAAAAACTAGTTTGGTTACGTCGTGTCTCCAAATCTGGAAAGTGGAGCAAGGAGAAGAAAGTTGATTACGTAAGGCTATAAAATGTTGAAATAAAAAAAGCTTCTATAAGTCCCTTTCGTCGTCCCGCATATGTTGAAGCGTTTTCCGGTCTCATCTTTTTTCGCCATATATTCAATTCCCTTTCCCCTCTGCTATTTCTTACGTGATTGTTGACTGTAAACGCATTAAGGAAACATTTCATCCGCATAATTCATTCCCACTGTAAAGTTCAAAATCAGCTCTATTTTTAGAGCGTTGACGAGAAGAGGGGAGAAAAAAAGTAATACTTTCTGAATGGAGTTTGCCTCCGTCCTTTAGTCAAAAACAAAAGGGAAGAAAATTGAAGTTGAGTGAGTATCTTTAAAAGGCTTTAGCTTTCAGTCACTTGCCACACTTTCCCTCAACGATAAGACAAAAGAAGACGGGAAAAAAGGGCTAATAAGAACGGCGCCCGCTTGCCCTGCCAAAAAGAATGGCAACCTCTAGTCAACTGCCGACGAAACGTAATGTAATATGTGATGAAGTGATAACGCAGTACTCTTCGTGTTGTTTATCATGAAGGAACAGCAAAACAGAGTCGTCCTACAACTTATAACTTTTCTCTCTCTCTCTCTCTCTCTCTCTCTTTCACTCCAGAAAAGTCTTTGTACAAGTGAAAAAAAGTTTTCTATTTAAATAATAAAACAAGGAGGGGAATGCGGCCGAGAGAAAAATAAAAGTGAAAATAAGCAAAAGCGGAGAAAGTTTTCACTTCCACTCTGACATGCTATACTACTCTCCCTTCAACTGTCTTGTAGCTCTCTCCTCCTTTGATAACTCTATTTTAAATGGCTAAATATATTCATCGTTTCCATAAAAAATGTGGATTCCTTGCATATTTTTTTCTCCATTCCGTTTAGGACATGGGACGGGTAAAAGGGAGCAAGTGAAGACGTAAAGTTTTACGACATTAAATTGTAGTAAAAAGCTCAAAGCTTTTATCCCACATATATAAATAAATGGAACAGTAGTTTATATAACTTTGTTTCTTGTCATTGTTTTATGTTTCTGCCAAGAAGCCAGCTGCTGAAGAGGACGACTTGCCTGATTTAAATGACCCAGAAGTGAACAAAGCGGCAACAAAGATTCAAGCACATTTTAAAGGACACCTTGTTAGGAAAACTGCTAAGAAAGACCCCAACGCGGCTTCCGATTGATTGAATACTCCGTAAAAAAACAAAAAATCCAATGCATTCATTATAGTCTATTAGTGACATATAAAATCATGGAGGAAGAATATATAGTTTCAATTTTATGTTGTAAAAACGTAATAAATAAAAAACACACATGTCCACAACAAAAAATCTTAAATTAAAATACAAAACTTAGAGCGATCTCTCTATAAAAACAATTGTCTTCTGTTGAAATAAAGGGATTATTTTCTTGGTAATAGAGACAGTTTTGAACTTTTGTCTACACATATAGGTTTTGTAGGTACATGATATATAGAGCTAGTGTGTCAAAATTATTTTGTATTAAAATATGTAATATATTTCGTATGACCACTTTAGTTTGTATCGGTGTCACTATCAATTCCACCCCGAAGAAAAAAAAGGAGAAACAAGAAACAAATATGATGGAGACCAGTGCGTCGGAAAAAGAGGATATTAAATATAATAATAAAAAATATTAGTTCGAAGACATCCTAAGTTTTCCAGTGATGCTCTAATCGTATATTTAAAAACAGAATATTTATAAAAATATATATTGTTCATCTAATTTAGGGACATTTATAGTTCTTAAACGATACGATATGTGCACTCTGTTCGAAACAAATATGACCACTCTGTTTCCTACCCAAAAGTATATAAAAAACCAATCTACTTACGACTGCTCTGCGAACGAAACGATGTATGTATTATAAATGTAAAAACAGAGAAAATTCCATCACCTTTGGGAGTTTCATTGAGGTTGTTTTTGGTGCGAAGTTTTTTCCCTTCTGGGGACAGGCGCTTTCCACACTGTTGCCTTTATATTGTCGGTGTCGATGTCAAAAGGTGTTTTTGTTTGTAGCTGCGGAGATGAGGAATGGGGTTGAGTTGTCTCCTCTAAGACAAGGCATATATTATTTTAACTTCTTCTATATTATAGTGTGTATCGAATTCTTTGGGTGGAAACCAAGTGGTCATATTTGAATAGAAACAGAGTGTATCTGATTTAGTCGACATTTTCCATATATTTATTATTCTTTATACTTTTACCATTTTCAACAAGAAGAAAATTGTGTAGATTTACTGTAGGAAAAAAGTGCTAAAAATCAGGATTGGAAAAAAGTGTTTTCAAATTTCGACTATTTGCGTACGAATATACACATACATACACGTAGTGTATATATAAAAATCAAATTGGCTTGAACAAAAAAAATTAATATTCGAACAGTTAACTTTGTTCCAAAATTTTACCTCTCCTTATTACAACACTGATTATTATTAAAACCTCTCAAAAAAGTGGATTTAAAAGTTGTAGAGATATGTAATATCTTCATGAAACTTTGATTAGGATATTCGATTAGTATATAACAAAAATATTTAAAAAGTGGATTCAATGCAAATTGACATTGCGCCGCCTCTACTCCTCTCTGGCGCATATATCCAAGACCCAAAAAGAATAATATAAAAATGTGATTGAATTTAGCAAGAATGAATTGACAACAATTGGAAAAGACATATTTAAAATCGAGGAAAGGGTCTTGCTTCTTGAATTTTTTGCAAGAGTTTAAAAATAGGGGAAAAAATTCAGTCACATTTTCACAGTCAACCGTCATGCCGAAAAAAGAATCAATGGAGCAAAAAACAGTTATCTTAAAACGTGACTTCAAATATACATTTTTGTATGCAAATTAGACTTGTGAATGAATTGGGTTAAATGTGTTGTGTTATATTAGGGATGAGTGAAAGAAATTGAGTAACTGTTAAATTATTATTATAAATACTAACGGAATGGTTTGCCTGTTAATTGCAATAATAACGAGTAAAATTGTTACCTCTCAAAAAATAGGATCAAAAAAGCTAGTTGTTCTCTGATCACACACACACAAAAATATACTTATCAAAAAATAACTGTTTGAAAATGTACCTTACTAATCTTCACTTGACACAAAACTTTTCTCCGCATATAAAAATTGCACTAGTGTAGATAGATGGCCAACTTATACACACATACACACACTCTCTCTCTTTGAAGGTGTATAGTACAGCCAGTTAATCGCACCAGCAGCAATATGCATTTTTCAAGGACGAAACAACGAAGTTGCTTTTTGTTGATTGGGATTCCAATTCTAAGAAAAAAATAATACGCTACTCGCAAAGGGAAAGCCGAAAGCCAATGAAATAAATCAAGGAGAAAAGTGACTTATCGTTAGTTTTTGGTATCTTGAGTATCATAATATCCCACACGCTAACTTCCCATTAGCATTCTTCTATTTTCGTGAATGTACAACTTCTATATAGCTCCTTCGTGATAATTACTACCCGTAAGAATCATATTATTATTAGCACTCTCTCCCACGAAGCTAACATATACATATGTGTTGGTAAATGAGTCAACTTTTTTTTCTTGTATCTCGGCATGTGGTGCTGTGTGGTGAAAGTACTTCAATGGTGAAAGTGCTCCTTGGGAGAAGTAAAAAAATGTAGAGAATGAAAGAAAAGTTGCTAAAAACTTTTCTCAACTGTTGAAATAAACCACAACAATACATAATTATGATTTTACTTTACTTTCACCTCGAAAAAAAATTCCCTAGCATTTTCCCTCTGTGTTCCCTTTGCCCAGTTGTGGTAATGTTTGTTGAATATATGTTTATGTCTCGTACTTTTAGAAGTATATAAGTTGTACGTAAGTATGTTTCATCGAAGTAATGTATACACATTTTCAAGCAGACACAAATGTGGTAAAGAAGCAATACAAGAGCAAAACTGAACAAAACTGGTATAAGAGTCCGCGAGTTTTTTGCTGCTTGCCATAATAATATAATAATAATATTATATTACAATACAAAATACCTGGGAGTAAGTGAGCGCAATGCATGAATGTACTTTTAGTAAGGTAGAGAAACGCTGTATAATTAAAAATATATATGAATCTTTTAAAATCTTGTACATTACATTCATTATATGAATACGGAATATTATTATGGTTGATGTATCTATACTAAATTGCACTTCGAGCGATGACACACAAAGAATAAACGTTTATGGTATCCTTCAAAAAAATCAAGTGATACGAAATTTATCAAGTTCCTTTACTTTCTCCCTAGTCGACATATTTTTTTAGTCTTTTATTTCACCTCATTACGATGTAGTTCACACAGTCATATATAAACTAATTCATATTTTCATCATCATCATTGCATATTTATATATCAACTCTGATTCGTTTTTTAAAGAGTAAGAAACATCATGTTTGAAATTAGCACAATATCACAATCAATGAATAAGCGATTTTTCCAAGAGCCTCATTACAAATATATCATATAATTCATTAAGTAGCAACATAAATAACAAATTATAATTTAAATGTAATTATACCATTTCACCCAAAGATGACTAGCTTTAAACACATTAACCGAGGATATATGATCACGTAATTGGAAACTGAAACTGACTAGCTCATTGCCAATACAATTGTCACACGTTCGTAAGTAAACTCGTGATATAAATAATACTCACAAATTATGGAACCAAATGACACGTACAGTATACGAATATATATAGACTTATTGTGAATATTTGAATAACTTACAGCTAATACGAAGCTTGTGGTTGATAAAATACAAGCGCTTTGGTACAGGTTCGATACAATTTCTTTCAGAGTTTCTGATCAAAATACCCTAAGGATTTTTCATTATCTTTAATTTTATATTTTTAGGAAGAAGTCACAAATACACGTATTATGTATATCGTTGTTTTCATAGAAGAGATAGTCGGTAAGATGAAAATACATTAAATATAATATGCATCAATTTATATAGATTTCTCTAAGAATCATCCACAGTCTCCTCCATTCATCATTGAAGTCCATGCGCCGCTGCTTAAAATAAGTCCTCATAATAAAGAAGCCCAATAAAATATAGGCATGAAAATACACAGAAGATTCTCAAGAATGTACAGATATTCTTTTTATAGACAAGTACTAAATCAGTCACTCATTTCCTTATCATCATCATGTAATAATCATCTTGTTGAAGTAGATTTAGGTGATATAATATTTAAAAGAGATAACGATGCTGTTGTCGTAAAATATTTAATATTTTAATGCAGAAAATAGTGAGCTTTAGATAGCGGTACTTATTTCAGTTGTGTGGTGTGTGTTGTGTTCCATAATATTTCGTATGTCCCAGCAAAGGTGAGTTGCACATCTATTGTGAATCACATTTTACTTGCTAATACGTATATACTTAAAAATTATTCATTTACTTATGTATACTGTGTGTCTGTTAATTTCACAAGGTTTTTGAATGACGCAAGCTCAAGTCTCTTTTTTTTAGCTATAGACCATATTTGTAATAATAAGAATCGCACATGCACTTAAATATACTTAATTCGTTCTCAGAAAAAATAGCGTAATAAAATGTTGATTTTGGGATATGAGGGGAAGCGAGCAAAAAACATTTGAGAGTAATAAGTAAAAGTCCAGGATAAAGAGAGAGATGGGAAGATATTTCTTTCATTTATCCCAACATTTATTTCATGAGCGACTACCAGCAAACTCATTCAAAATGTCTCTAGCCATATCAATATCATTCCTGGAAATTCCAAGCGCTCTAATCACAAGATCCTGCGGGAAGCCTTCTCCCGTCAACTTGGAAATGTAGTCCATATTCAGGTTTTCGTATGACGCTGTAGGGTTCTCATCTCCTCCAGAGCTACTAAAATCCGGGACTGCTCGCTTCTCTTTACTTCCCACGGCAGAAGAGGAAAAGTTGATTTGTCCGACGTTTGTGTTCTCATAATTTGGTCCTTCTGGTGGCTCACTGTTCTGTCCACTACTTGATTTCGCTGAGATAGGGAATGCTTTGAATGGCAAAGAAATTCCTAGCAAATTCCCCTTAGTCTGGTGTTGTGATGAGCCACTTTCTCCTGAAGCTGAAGTTTGTACAAGTTTTGGCATTTCACTTGGACCTTTTCGGGATGCCATTCCTGATGAACTATTAGAGCCACTATTGCTTTTATTTGCTATAACACGGGTGGAGAAACTGGATGAGGGAGTTTTACCCGATGCTTGAGGATGCAGTGAATGTCTCGGAAGAAATTGCTTGTTCCCAGCGGTCATTACACAACAGCTAGTTATACTACTTAAGGCTAAACTATTTGGCATACTTTTGACATGAGCGGAAGATTTAGAGGCGGATGATACTGAAGGATTTAAAGGCAATTGGGCATGTTGACTGCAGTTCGGTGAGACGGCTGTCGAGGTCGGACATGACTTTGGAGTTGAAAGATGAAGAGCATTTGAGCCACTTAGAGCTGGACAAGACTGATGTCGAACTTGTTGTTGTTGGTGGATTAACTCGAGAGCTTTGTTTGCGCTGAGTCGCCCACCATGCGACTTATTGCTTTGACTGCTCGTGCTTGGTGGTGGTGGTGGTGGTGCATGCGAGGAGGATGACGACGAGGAAGAAGAAGGATGTGGAGGAGTATTGCTCGTGCTATTGGAAGAACTTGAAGATTGTGCTGGAGATGAGGAGGAGCCTTTAACTGTTGATGGAACATCATAGCCATTCTCGATTGCTTCTCCTTGGGATATTGCGAACAAAAAAAGAAATTATCTTCTTTACACTTATTTTGGGAAAATCTTTACAACACACGCGAACACGATTAGAAGGCTTTATCGTACCTCGACTCAGAATAGTTGGTGGTCTGGAAGCCTCGTTACCGTTAGATATAGATGGAGCATGGTCATTATTTGGATGATTTGGATGATTCTGTTGACTGCCCGCAGAAGTCTCCTGATGCCTGAAGATTTAAGATAAAGGGTTATAAGTTTGTTACTTAAATCTTTCGTAGAAAAAGAAAGAAATTATATTTAGTCAAATTTAACAGAAAATTGTACATACCGAGATCCATTATGATTTGCTCCACTGCCACCACCTGCCACTCTATTCAACCCACTTGGTTTCCTCGACGGAGACGTCTTTCTCGGCGGAAGCGGAGGAGGGATTGCGGGAATGTTTGCCATAATTGGAGACGTTGCGCTAACATTAACTTGAGAACTAGCTGCAGACAGCATACTGGAATTTGAAAGAGACCCAGATCCAATTGCAACGGTCCCGCCACTCCCACTACTGCTACTCGCACTACTTCCCACACCACTTGTGCTGTTACTAACAACGCCTGGAGTTACACTCCGACTGTTACTCTCGAGGAAAAATAGGTGATCCGCTGAGAGCTCCACGACACTTGTCGCACTCGACTGTTGAGGTTGCAAGGGAATGTCTGGTTTCTGTTGAAGCGCCTGTTGCTGATGTTTATGGTGCAATCCAAGCCTTAAATTCATCTCTTGTGTAATTTGCTGGGCTTTCCTAGATACGCGAGGCGAATCCCTTGGTGTAGTTCCAGGACTTCGGCTATCACCCTGTAATTTTTTTTATAAAAAATTGAAAACATTTTACCGGTTTGCGTTGGACACACCCATTCCAAAAAGCTGTATTTAAGCGACATCTCCCCAGCAGCAAATTTTAGGAACATGCAGCATTATTAGAAGCAGCTCGTGAAGCATATTCTTGGGAATAATCAAGACTGATTGTCCCATCCTTCGTTATTTAGTATCTTATTTTTTCTAGCCAAAAGAACACTTAATGAATTGCTCTTCAAAGCAGTCTACTTCATAATGGTCAGCATGTCTACTCATATTTAGAAGTGGTTCAAGAAGGACTCTTACTCGGCTCTCTGGAGTTTCGGACCTTGGAGAAAGGGCAAGGGCTTGTAGTGAGTTGTTCACATGACTCCAGTTGCCCACGTCCTGTGGATTATAGTATATATGCATGTCTTTTTGTTGCTCAAACATAATCATAGTCATCGCAATACACGTTTCGGTTCGAAACAACATTCCAATTTCATAAAACATTGTGGACACACACAAAAAAGGAATATCGTGTGCGAAACACTTTCTTCAAAATCAGAACAAACTACAAAAATAACACGAAAAGCATGTACTTTTTTGAAGCGTATTACTCGTGGCGTGATGAATTCAATCAAAATTTCAAAATCAAAAAGTAGTTACGAAAAATGTTAATCAACCAACAAAATAAAAATGTCATGCAGAATGTAGTGGAAAACATAAAAATTAAACGTAAAAGCAAATTTGTTTTATTTGTTCTTATTAGAAACTGGTACAGACTGGATTGCGATCCTCAGAGAATTTTACAAATATACCACACGGAGCTTCTGAAAAAACACTACTTCAACTTAAACAATATAAAACCTAGCGAGACTCTTACTTTAAATGGTAGTCCTTAGCTCCTTAATAAGTAGATCATACACGTGTAAATTATTTATATGCTCAATTCGATTGAGCCAATGCAAATTTTCTTTTGCAAAAACATGTCAAATTTGTGAGTGAGTAGTTTTCAGTTCAAAAATCTCTTCAAAAACTCAACAACCTTGAAAAATGAATTACAAATGACACAATATCAAAGTTACAAATTTGTGATCATCAAAACTAATGGAGCGCGATTATAGTGTATCAGATCAAAAGCCTTTTTAAACGGAATTCATGGCAGTTTAGGAATTTGAGTAAATCACGGCTAAAATCTACTTTCAATATTCAGAATGAGGCACTAAGGAGAGTGTAAAATCTCCAAGTTGAATATTGAAAGCAGTTTTTATGATAACCCAATTTCATGAATTTTATGTAGAATGTATAATATTGAATACAACTTAAAGTGCAACGCGAAATATCACAAAAACATATAATATACATACTTTTATATCTAAGTTCGATATAGTCATACATATAAATTAATTGCTATACTCGGCACATCAATAAATATCATAATACTAATTACTCAGCAAAGCTAGGATAAAACTCACATCTAGCTAAGCTAGATTTCTCTATATACATACATCTATACTATATTCTTCTGGCTTCTGATAGCTTATTATGCCACGAAATAACGATAAGGAATAATTGTGACAAGCGCTATGTATGTATATATTCCTATTATGAAAAGTCCATATTATGTTCAGTTCACTATCATAAGCAGTTCTCAGCGAATGTATAATATTCTGTATATGGTTTCAGTCCTGAGAGAAAAAGTGACGACTACAATCTCTGAAGTTAAGTTTGTGCAAAAAAAAATTACAAAAAAAATTATGATGATTTCTAATCTACACCTCTGGAGAGACATGTAAGTATGTAAATAGGTACACGTCTTTTTCAAATGTCTCACAAAAAATTTCTGCAACATTCGGTTTTTCTTTTGCCAACTCGTGAATCTCAGTATTTTAAGCAATGTTATTTGACTAGTCTTCCTTTTCGCTCTGTCTACAACTGACTGGTTTTTTTATCCAGGCACCTATATATTTACAAACCAACTTGTTTGCTTTTTCCTTCTGAGCATTTGTGTGTGGTTGGACTTGGAACACGATTTTCTCCATTGTGCTCTTCTCTAGAGTATTTGGGTTGGATTTTGGATTACATACAAAAGGAGCACACTTCAAACGTTCCTACAAACCGCAGCGGTTAGAATCTAATGTAGCTCTCTGGTCTTGCATAAAAGGGATCCTTTTCCACAAAAATAAATGCATTATTCATGCAGAGGGAAATTCATAGGGGTGTTCATTAGTGTACTTCTTCTTTTTCGAGGTAAATCTTTATAAGTTTGTGATGATACTCTTTTGCTTGGTATATCAAGCTGTTCTCTCTCCGCTTGCTTATTTATTTGTTACACTATTTTCCACTCATATTTACTCGAATTTATTAGTGATTTTGAGAAAATTATTTGCAACATATTCTCTCCCAGTCAGTCGTAATAACCCTAGCCGATTTTTTTCTTCTTCTTCAGTAGAAATAGAAACTCCCTTTATTATGAAGCGATGTAATTCCTTCCTACATCCTAGCATAAACCTTCGTTTACCCAGCCTCGGATGCGTATAATAATGAGCATCCCTGCGCTTATAATTTGTGACTTCTACGGAAAAATATGTTTATGGATGTTATCTAATGTACATAATTATGGGTCTTATATTGAAAAGATCTTCAGTGAAAATTATAACTCATCGACCGTTTGTAGGGACTATACTTCGAATAATTATATATGTGAGCATTCTTGATAGTTCTGGATATGTCTGGATAAAATTATGTATTCATTCCATTTGTATTATTACGACTTGTAGTCAGTCTCTTGTTTTCATCATCCCTTCATGGAAGCTGAGACAGAATGTTTACAAAACATATATTGTTTTACTTTTCCCTTGGTCTATGTATCTGTATCCATCTATCTAAAAACATTTCCCTTCTTTTGTAAATTCAAGAGCCAATTATTTCCCTTGTTTACATAATTTCCCTTTCGCAATCCGACTTATATCCAGAATACATCATCAGACAGTATAAATTATTACCGTTTCAGTTTCATGGACATTGTGATTTTTGCAGATGCGAAAGGTGCTGATGCGAACTGAATAGAAAAACAAACTGGAACATATCCAATCCAAAAGCAGTGCTCCATAATACAATTACTCGATTATTTCGAAGGAATCCAAAAATGACAAAAAAGATGAATAAACATTATAACAAGATTAATGCCATACAAAACGCTACAAAATACAACATGCCCCAAAAACATTTATCGGAAATGTTTACAAAATCATATAATTCGAGTTCGCAAACGAGGAGAAAAATATCCATTAAAAAGCAAAAAAAAAGAAACAACGAGGCTACTGAGCTGAAGAATAATATGATATCGATCCCAATTAAAAATTTTCACAAGAAACAGCAAAAAATCACAATCCATTAACGCATCACAAAAAATACATCAAAACAATGTCAACAAAAAGATCAGGACGACGAGGCAATAAGTGGTGAAGTTTGAAGTGGATGATGATTCTGTTGTTGTTCCTCTACCTCATCATCTTCATCCAATTCGACGAGATTCCCGGTGGATCCGGCTTTGTGTTGCCTTCGCGGGTCAAAAGGGTCCACAACAATTGATTCAGTTCCCTTAATTTCCGCTCGGCAAAAGGGACAGCCTTGACCCTCGGATTCCTTTTGAAGAAATTAAAGTAAAAAAATCACAACGTTATAAAATGCGTTATATGAAACTGAGATTAAAATTACGCCGTTGCAATGCCGTATTATTTGGAATAAAATTTCATCTCGAAATTATTTGCTTTCTCCGAAAGCTCATAACGATTCGGTATCTGATTTATACATTTTATATGCTTGATCATAAATGAATATCAAATGGCAGATACTATAGGCTGCACAAAAATCGAAGTTATGATGAAGAGGCAAGATTTCGCATAAAGAAAGTTATGCTTCGATGATATCGTCAAAAGAAAAAAAAATCCAACGAACCTGCCAAGAGGTAAGACAAGGCGTGCACAGCAGATGTCCACATGGCTCAATTCGAATATCTTTATCGTTCTCCGCGCATATTTTACACAATTGGAACGTCGATCCCATCTCGCAGTAAAGTTCATACTGTTCCTGTGTCACCCGAACATGGTCTTCCGGTGTGAGTTGAACGGCTGACGACAAGTCCGGATTGACATTGCGACCATCTGGGAATAAGTAGCTGAAAACGAGAGACGAGGCACACAATAAGCTTTAGAAGAAAGGCTTTTTGTTACATAACGTCAAGAAAAAATGAATGGGTTCCTTTCACCCGCTCACAATTCCTTTTCTTATTATATACGTTCAAAAATAGTCTTTTAATTCGTAATGAACTATTAAAAGCGACCACGCGATTTAGAGAGTGAGACTAAACATAGCTTTACGTCAACCAAGAACTTGGACTGCATCCTTCAAACTGCCTTGATATGCGCAATTACTATATAACCAAGAACATTTTCATGAAAAGAGAAGAGTAGGAAGTATATATGGACCTCCTTTAAGACTATCGACTTACTAGAGAATCATCACTACAACCTTCACAATGACAAGGCATGAAGAAAGAGTGTCGTAAAGTATATAAAACAGTTTTAAAAAGAGTGGGTTTGTGAAACCTATAAAAACCTTGGGAGAGTACTGCTAGACAACTTGGGAGAATACACTGATCTTGACACTTCAAATATAAGTATACAACTCGTATGCACGTGCATACGTCAGTGTATGTATATGAAATAACATGTTTAATATTCGAATTCAGCAAAGACATTTCAAGTTTAAAAGAGGCCCATCGGAATTCAGCAGGCAGTTATTTACGAACATGCGTAACTCGTGACGTGTTTCGCTTGTAGAGAATCCTCTTTCCTATCAATCCTTTCCTGAGGTGCAATACCTCTTTTTATTTTGGTAAAAGAAAAAATGTATTTTCATATTTTTATCATTCTTATAGAATTAGAAGGACTTTCATATTGTAGCAAAAATAAGTTTTGAACAAAATTTTAAATTAAAAACTTAATATATATATATATATATACAAATAGAATGACGAAAATAAAGTAATGCTTTTGGCAACTTACAATCCTTCCCGGTATCCGTCAAGAAGGGCTTGGCACAAAGACTTGTTTTGTGGAATTGTTTGAAGAATGTTCCCATCACTTGTCACATATCCTATTGCCCACTGGCCTAGACGAGTGCAGCTCAGACGAAACACATAACTGTCAAATCAAGTCATTCAAAATCGTAAACATCTTTATTGTAGATCACTTTCATACATATCCACTCATAAAAATCACAGCAGGAGAAAATTCGATTCAAAACTGCGAACTACACGTATTCTCTAAAACAACACATTTTACTCCACCTTGAAAGCTAAAGGTTATATAGGAACGAAGTACTTACCTTCCTGGTTTAGTTATGTACTTTTGTAATCTAGCTTTCACCTCGTCGTACGTTAAAAACGCTACATATCCGGGATGAGTGACAGCTAAAATCTGCCAATTCCTTAATAAAGTGGACCACGGTTGGAAAAGTCTGTAATGATAAACATAACACCCTCTATTAAGACTCTGAAATGCTTGAGAATATTTATGATGTGTAATGTGAGCTAATTAAAAATGTAAGTTCAATTCCCCTCATTACCTTGTAAAAACATCGAATTCGAAATTAGAAATATAGTCGTTACACGTCAGGTCAATTGTTGACTTCAAAGCCATCGCTTCAAGCCCAGTGCTTATCGGATGGACATCGCTGAGTGTCTGCCGAAAATGCTTCCAGGAAACGGTTGTTCTGAAATGACAAATAAACATGAAAATCAATTTCACTTGTTTGCTTGTTCGCACAGCATTTAATGCCCATACGATTATGTTTTCATAACTTAAACGACTCAATTAGTATTAATTTGTGCACCAATGCTTCATTTAAGGACAGGTGAGAAACTTATTTCATTTCGCATTTTTGACAGAGAAAGCCAAGGTGTTTCGTGATTTAAACTCGTGAGACTTTCTCCAAGCCAAAGCACATCTGAGCATCAATTTGAAGACTTGTTCTCATCACCCCAGAAAAAGGTTGCATTTGACACTTGGTCTTTTATTATTGGCATTATTATTATTCTGCTGACTCGGAGCGACGTCTTCACGACCACAAAACCAAACCACGAGCAAAAATGGTCCAATGCCATATGCCATGAAGGAATCAAGATGTATGATGTCAGTGCGTTGTGGCCATGCTGCACTATGCACACACACGTTAAATTCAATGTCCCTATTGACGTAGGCAAGGAGGAAGGATGCCACCAAAAATATCCGAGTCCCATGCCAAATCTATTTACAAAGAGCTACTTTTACGAGTACACACATAGTCGTAGACATAATAATCCATAATAATAGACTGATACAGTGATATATTTGCAGGCGTGTACGTAACGTACGTGTATAAGTAGGCAGCTCTACGAATTTTTTTATATATTTTTTGGCATATTGACTATGAACTTGTGGACCAACATGCGAATGCGATGCGAACTGATTCGCGATGAGAGAGGTTTTTTTTGTGTACAATGAATTTAGAATGACATTTTTATCCACACACGTAGTTGATAATGAAAAGGAAAAATCATCAAAATGTGTACGTCAGCATAATATATATATTTTTTTATTCTGCTGCGTGTATCTTCCTCTCCCTCTCAAATTCTTGAAGGATATCACCAACATCTATCGTCATCGGGAAGAGGAAAAGGTGATTTATGTCGCGATAAGACAAGTCACCGTAGAAGCTCGATCGCTTCACTAAAAAACTAAAATGAGAAAAGGAAGGCAGAGGGAACGAAATGAGTGAGCAAGGTATGAGAGAGGATATATGGGCCCACCTCAGACAAAACTTGTGACTCTTTAATAATAGAAGGCCATCTAAAATTCTTGCTATCAGATATCACTCTTGGGCCTCCTCGTTGAGATGTTACCTTCTTCACTGGAAGAGTAAATCAATAATGGCGTGGGAGATAAAGGGAAACAGTCAGACGGAGACGGGGGAAATACGGAGAATGATGTGTACAACGATTTCTCATATAATATGTCTTCATGTAGCAAAATGGAGAATGGCAAGGAAAGAGAAAGTGACACTGCGAAAAAAATTTGTCTGTGTGAAATCAAGGCTGTCACCACGCCCATGGGTAATATTTACTACAGGATATTACTGTTGAACGAGAAAACATTACTCATCGGATGTATGAATTTTATTTTCATGAAGGTAAGGATTTTTTGTGCTTTGTCTGGAAAAACGAAATCCTTGTACCTCTCTCTCTTAAGTAACTTATGTGTCCTCAACATTCGGGGAATCTGACTTTCGCCATTGGAGATGTCTCAATTTTATAAAGGTTTACTTATATCGGTGCAAACGAAATAGCAGCACATTACTACTACTACCATCACTACTACTTCACAAGAAAAAGTGAAGGAAAACATATTATTCCATTTCAACCGAAAATACTCTGTTCATTGGAAACAGCAGTAGACAAGGAGAAAATGAAATAAGCCAAAAGGGAAAAAAGCGTGAACTAAGAGCGAAATCATTACAACAATTCATGCATGTTGAAAGCTGCTTAAAACCCTCCGAAGCTGATGCATATGCAAACAAAAGTTGGCACTGTAACTTTGTACAACTCGGTACTCACACACTTGTACAAAGTACAAAACACCAATTCCTTGCAAAAAGCCTTTTTATTACTTCTCTCTGGAGATTCATTTTTTCTCCGAACTCCTCCATGAATTCCCTAAGTATGTAGTAAACACTCTTTGTTGTTGTTGTACTCCAATCGAGTGAACAAGGTGTGGAAAGTTTTTTCTCCCTTTTATACGTTAGAATTTTCATCGCCTTGTTATTCAACTTCATTTGCTCCTTCAGATGAAAAGTGAATATGTCGAGTTTAGACTTTTCACTTTCTTACATTCTTCAGCCATATGCGCCTTCAAATCAAACGTAATGGAATTTCGAGGAAAAGTGTGCAGAACTGGGAATAAGAAATGTCTTTTTTGTAACAAAACCTAGATTCCTCAGCAACTTAAGCGAGGAAATATGAAATGGATTTTTTTGGAATGTGAGTTAATACATGCATGACAATAAACAATAAGTAAATTATGGCCCACGCAGACATATCGCACAAAAAAATGAGTGCACATATGGAAAGACAGACTTGATTCTCATCCTTCCGCTCATACGAGAAATAACAAAATAAAATTCCACTCCGCCCTTCATTCCTTTCATGTCGACTCTACTAAAAAGCCCTCAGTCTCCTCTCCTCAGTTTAGTCGAGAAGAAGAAGATGAGTTAGACGGAAAAAGGAGAACGACAACATCGAAATTACAAACGACCATTTGTTACAAATGCATTAGTAATGTGTAGCACAGCACAGCGTGGAGCAAAGGAGTGCGGCCGAAGTAAAAGAGCGCCGAGGAAGGCGAATTGAAGATTCTATCGCGTTTAATAATGAACAATGTTCCCATAATAATAAAACAGTCCAAGTCCATATAGAACAATGGTGAAGTGAATCCATGTAAGCATCTCTCTTCAATCTTCTCCTTTCGCTAGAAGGGAAATGAAAGGAATGAGAAAAGGGTTTACTGCTCTCCTCACTCACAGAGAATCGTATCATCATACATTATTTCACTCACGAGAAGAGAGAGAGAGAGAAGCACATCAAATGGAAATGCAAATGTGAGCAATCATATTAATGTCTGTCCAATTATAAGAATAGTCAGAGAGCTATATAGCATTATCTCAAAAGACTAGAACCAAGACAAAAATGTACATTTGAGAAGAGTTGACTGGTGCAGTATGTGAGCCCTAAATCTCCATCGATTCCTTTTCATCTTTAAAACGGTATATGTTTAAGTTTACTACACAAAACTACACGAGCAAAAAATCATGCTAATTTTCAACACAACATGATCCTTCCTTTCGCTTGTTCAACCATTTTTATTATTACGTACAAACTCTCCCTGCTGCTCTGCAACACTTTAAAATTTGAATCCTTGTAGGGTTATTCATATTTATATTTTTGTAAGTTTTGGCCCTGATTAAGTTTTTTTTTGAATGAATCGCTTAAATGCGGATGCATATGAAAAAAGCGTGGAATCATGGTGTTGCCGTTATCCGTACTGAGATTTTCGTTTTAGATGATTATGATTACCCATTCTGATTTACGTATACATGCCTACATACATCTCAGTCTCGATACAACGAAAGTCTCATGTTCGGGGGATGAGACAGCTTGATAAGGGTTTCAAATATGAATTATATACCATTCTCAAGGGTATTGCTGTCTAAAATTCTTAAATGAAATGAAGGATTTATGCTTCAATGTAAAAGTACAATCCAAATCCAACATCACAGAGGTGTGGGTCGTATCGTAAAAACGTAAGCAGATGAAAAGGAAAAAAAAACAAGCAAATTTTAGACAGTCATAAAATTGGCTAATATAATACCATTATTTCAAGTATTGTTGAGAATTGCAACTTGTGAATATATCTATGTAATGTGCCTTGTTATCAGAACAATTGTGAAGAAGAATGAGTTTTCCGAATCAATGAAACAACGCAATTTACCAATCTAATTCGAATGGGTTGCTCGGTTAAACCATTCAAAGCCCCGATTACTGAGTTATGTACAAAAAGCATTCTGATTTCATGTAACTTGACATTTTCCATTTGGAATAATCAACTACACTGTATTGTAGAGAAGAAAGCTTTATAAATTCAAAATGTGTAGCACAAGTCACCATTGTGCACACCGGCAAACGGTACTCAAAGGGTAACAATGCAGATACGTACTAGTACAATCGCAACCAATTTCCATTGTTATTTATTGCTGTATAATAAGATTGCGGACAAATAGCTGCGTGCGCGTATTATTATAACTTATTTGAAATGTGCATTTATACCCAATTCCCAAAAGAATCAAGCAAACCATGTTACAACTTTGTTGCGCAACTTCAATTAGCGAAGCAAATCCCAGTTGTACAAGTCACACTGGTAGAAACTCACAAACAAAAACTATACAGAGATTAAATGAATACAGCCATTTTCAAATAATACTTTTGTGACAAAATATCAGCCAAAGGGATTGCTCAAGACATTTTCTTTTAGGGTTAATTCTGTGAACTCCGAGTGAATATATTTTTTGGAAGATGGATGTAGTGTACTATTTTATTTGGTATGTGAAAGCTTCTAAAATAAATTAGATTCACAGGTGACACTTCTACGTTGGCGTTTCCATGTATCACGTTTTCTCTGAACTCCAGTACATCATCCGGTGGTGTAACAGGAGATCCGCGAAATTAATTAGCCTAATGAGTCGCCCACACGGTAGATTATGAGCCGCCAGCCGGCGCCAGGTGAAAATAACCACCAACGTCTGTGTACAACTTGTACCTTACTTGTACACCGTAGTTTCGGGAGTATATCGTTAACTCTGTAATTTTATGACGATTACGTAACAGTTTATGGCGGAATCAATGTGTTCAATGTCACCAACTGTACCAACGTTCGCTACTTCCTTACTTCTCCAGGAAATTGACAACGTTGGGTTTTACATCACAAATAAAAATTTTTACGCATACAGCTTCCTCCCTTACGTGTATAATTCTTCAGCAAAAAGTTAAGTTTGCTTGTCAAATTTCGATTTCAGTGTTTTGTGCACAATGGTTGTACATTCATGTCATCGCCAACATTTGTAATAGACGCATTGGTATATATATTTGCTCCTTCTATGATAATTGATAATGATAACACACGTGCTTGAAGGAGTGCCTGCGGCAACATTTTAATGAGAAGGCTGCGTTGCGGAGAAAGAGAAACGTAATCATTGGTTAGACTACAAAACTGGTTTCCCAGAAATAACACACGCAACCCTACTGACTGGAGAACATAGCATGCGACACTTGTAATCACATACTTCGTGTGAACAAGGTCATACAATGCGTCTTTGTTTGATGTACCAATAATTCTTAACTATTGTTAAGATGTGAACAGTGACCATATTTCAAAACAGTAAAATACATAAAATGACAATGTTCCTTTTTAGAGCACTTTACAAAGTTGGAAATAAAAATAAAATGCATTTTTTACCTGTTGCCAAAGTGGCTTCTCCAGAAGTCCGCCGCGTCAGCCTTTGTAATACGAAACTGGTCACCACCAAACACCCCACTTGGAAAGAGAGCTTTGAGTTCACTGAGCATATGGCTAAATACGAGACTCAACTTGGTCAGGTTCCTTCTGTAGTGCGAAGTCTCATCGAACATTTTCTCCTTGCCCTCCTTGAACAGTTTGATCGCTTGCTTACATTTATTCATCAAGTTCTCAATAAATAGCCGGAAATACTCATTGTTATTCAGAGTTATGAGTTTATCCTCGTATTTTGAATAGATGAGGCGGAGATGTTGGTACGTGTCCGGCAAGATGTCCAAGATGAAGGGTGGTGAATTCTTCAAATTCATTTTCGGATGCTGACAGTGCTTCACCACTTTGTCCATCAGCTTCCATGTCTTCTCCAAGGAGCGCTTATCAATAGTCAGCTTGGGCGGAGCCATCGCCTCCGAAAAGGCTCCGTGCAACTTGGAGAACAGTGAGGTGATATTGTTCTGAGTTGCTGGAAGCCGGTTATTTGGCCTACTGTTATTAGCCGCCATCATTCCTCTTACTTTCATCTCCTTCTCATAATCTTCAACGGTGAGTCAGTCTTGAGAAAATTGGTCAGACTAAGCTTTCCGCTGTCCGATCTTGTTTTTGTTGTACGCTGTTTTGCGAGGAGAGGATGAAAACCGAAATGCGGAGATTTGATTTGTGTGTTTGAAACTTTTATGGTGATGATACACGGAGAGGAAAATACAAAGAGGAAAAAGGTTCTATCGTGAGTAGCCGTATGGCTGCTACGCCAGCCTGAATTATTTATTTTAAACAATCCCTTTCTCCACTTTTCCCAACATCACTCGAGAGCATTTCCTCAGGATTTCATTTCTTATATTTTTGTGTACATCCACTTGTGACCCGAAACTTCTTATTACTCAACTTGCTCAACGTGGCGTCTCCCGTTGAATATACTTCAGAGATCTCTGAAAAGCCTCTTAGAAAAATATTTCAAGAGAAAGGGGAGCGAGGTAGTCGACGATAGGAACGAAACAAACTAGTGAAAGTGCAATCACAAGTAAAACGAGAAGAGTTAGAGAAAGATTTCACAAATTGTCTTCAGAATGAAATGAAAGTCTTGCACTCCCAGTTCCAGTCTTAATGATATATCCGTTTTGTAACCACTTGCCTTATTTTTTCCTCACTCAGAATCTCGCCTGGTAGTATTTACTGTTTTCCCTTGTAAAACTGAGATTCCAGTTTACTCACTTGAATTCCGGAGGACAAGCTTTAACTGGCTTGTGCAAGCTTTACTTGGACAAACAACAAAGGAATACAATACATATGCTTTTAAAAAGGTAAACCTGGAGAGAGAGAGCGTGAACAGAACAGGTTTTCCAAGACAAAGCGGCAGGGCAGATAGGGAGCTTATGCAACACAGTCACACAACTCACAACAGGACAAATGTCCATATAACAATAGTTGGTCACTCTCAAAACACTTGGCACACTTCACCTTAGAATTTATTGCTGTTGAAACTAGGCCTTACAGAAATCTTAGCCTAGTGTGCTGCGCAGCGAGTTTTTTTCTCTTGTATTTTGTCTCTGAGGATTTTCTCGTCCAAAACTGTGAAATACTTTTGTGTAGAAAAGCATACGTGCAAACTGCTTCGTCCAAACTATTCTCTCTCTCTCGCTTTTTGCTTTATGTGTGACGCTGTTTCCACTCTCCTTTCGCATAACAACTGTTTGACCAATTTGCTCCTTCCTTTTGATCTGAGTTGAGTGGCTACAGAGACCAGGCTAAGTCTACTGGCTTTTGTTGTTTGTTGTAGTAGTAGTCCCCACTTTGAGGATTGTCACAATTTTCGCACACTTGCACACTACTCTTCTCTCTCTCTCATACAAATACATGAATAAAGTAGAAGATGCAGATGTGCATAAACCAGAAACTTCCCTCGTCTACTAATGATTACACAAAAGGGATTTATTTTGCAATTATTTTTTTACACTTGCTGTCTCTCCATTGAGGGTATATAGTATACTTGCTGCTGTTGCTGGCTATGATTTGAAGATGGACCTTAACAGTCACACATTATTTAATGTTTGAAACGTGATTTTTCGTGTAATTGTGTTGCGGCAGGTTGCACTTTGTTGACTCGTGTTTCGGCGACATACACGAGAACAGGTACTTAAAACTCGTCGAATTGGCGACTTCAGGAAAAAAAATGTTGTATCAGTCCTTTTTTCACGGGATCAACTCATCAATTCATCTCTCTAGTTTGTCAGGTCTTCAGGTATGGACTCCCTTGTTTTTACCTAAATTTTACAAAAAACGAGAAAAAAAGAAGAAAAAAATCATTATAAGATCTCATTAATATTTCTCTTATGCAACTAGTCTACGAGTTCTGTAAACGAGCTAAACAATTTTCCGCCATTGTGACATTGACTTCGATATGATGAGGTGTGGAATACGAACTCTCATGAAGTGTATCATTGGAGCGAATTATTACTGTCAACAGTAAATGCAATTTTTTGTCACACACAATCACAAGCTCCGCTCTGATAAAAAAAAGTATATTATTTTCTTGCGGAACGGTATCTGGGACAGTGCAAGAAACTTGTTAATGCATTCAAGAAAGGAAGGCAACTTATATCTACGTGCTTAATATCATATATGTACTTTGCCTACTTTTTTTGCATGTGCGTGCGTGCGTGCATAATCTCAATAAGATCAACTACAGAGAATCCCTGATTGATGCACGGATTGATTTGTATGGACAGTGTAATTAACACGGAACATGTCGAGCCACCAACAAAGCGAAAATGAAAGAAGAAGAAACCAGACCACGATGAAGAAGGTAATAGCATAAAGTTGTTGGCCAGAATGAGTGTGCTTTCTCACTTGCAAAATCGCTTAAGGCTTGTGAGTTCCTCTGCTATGGCTTTTGTGGAAAAAAAGAGAGGCAAAATGATGTTCCCTGCGAAATAAAAACTGCAGGCTTCGCGCACATCACATCCCTTTAGGCTTGTTATTGCACAAAAGAGTAATGATAATGACTTGATAATACTACGGATTATAACGGAGTGGACGAACGAACTTGAACTTCCTTGTTGATATAGTCGGCGAGGTGCCGTTTTGTCTTTCTTGGGAGAGAGAGAAGACCGCTGTGTACTGCCCTGATGCTTTCAAAAGTAATGGTCATTCGAAGAATATATATCTAGAAGCTGCTTTTTAGCTCCGACTTCTTTTCTACCTGATGAATTTCAGTAAAGTTTTATTTTTTTTCGTGTAAGACCAAGCCAGGGAGTATCACAGCCACCAGCTAGATCATGACTGACTGTGGATGACTTGCTGCACCTTTTTTGCAATGAGAGAGAAGAGAAGGAAAAAACGAAGGAAAGGAAAATGTAAGCGAATAACGAAAGCTTAAAAATACAAGGATATATACACATTGCAAAATCGCAATATGTATATAGCAAGTATACCTATTTTGTTGTATGTATATGTCCTTAACTCTTATTCGCAGCGAGGAAGACTTGCTCCTATAAAATTATAAGTGTAAACTTATCATAACGCTCTGTCTCTTTACTTTTTATATACGAAAGTTGGGAAAATGTGTATATATTTTTCTACTGAGTGTAACGTTGATGAGCAAGTTTGAGCTTGTGTAAGAAGGGTAAGGAGAATTCTCTGAAGTGAACCTGAGAAAGACTCGTTTGATACTGAAGGCTTTTGAGCACAGGTTTTAGCAGTTTATATGTATGATTTTCATCCGTCTCGTTTAACTATGTTTCTCGTGATTATGATAAAGGTCTCTCTGTTGATGATACGGATGCAATGTTGTTGATGATGATATACCTTTACCTGCCCCTGTGTGTTACTTTTTTTTCTTGAATTTTTTTCTTCCTCTTTCATTTAATAATATGATAACAGTGTGTAAGGAAAAAAATACAAAACTGCAAATGATATTACTTACAAAATGCAAAAGTACTGCTGCAGAATTGAATATATTTTTTAATGCTGCGGGCTAGTTTACGATAGCAATCCCTTTGGAGTTGGATAAATCCTGTTACTCTAGCACAATTACAAGGCCTTTTTATAGGCGACTAACTGTCAGATATAATCCTCTTCTTCACGAGAAACGCTGTTCATTGTAATGACAGTTACACGCCTTGACAAAATATGGTAATAATTTACGTCCATGCATATATACACGTATGAACCATTCATAGAAAATCACATACTAACTAACTATTATTATCATATTTTTTCGTAGCTTCTTTCACAATCACAATTTCTGTCCGAACTTTTCATGACGAGTAACTACTCTAAGAGGATGACCATAATGAACACGTTTGCAATATGTCACTTTCCTAGTAATTTGTGACCGGTACAGATAAGAAATTACGTTATAAGTTAATGTAAAATGGAGAATTGTAGATATTTTTGAAGTCTAACCTCAAAAGACAGACATAATATATGGAACGGGTGGTACATTTTCCATTTGAAAAGCTAAACTCGTACGTCTGTGATTTCTGATATGACGTGCATTTTATAATCAAACTCTATTTTCTTTGCTGATTTTCCTTGGCCAGTGGTTTCCTTTCATGAAACATTGAAAGCTTCATGAAAGCCAACTATAAGAGCTATATGCTTCCTTTGAAATAATGTTACTTTGTGGTCGTTAGTATCAAGTCGCTTTCATTCTTTAGGGGGAAATATGGAAGTAATTGAGCTAAAATTAACCCCAGAATCCATTTCTGAAGTTGAGAAATGAGAATTTTGTGTCTAGCAATGTCGTAATTCTCCAATACGCAAAATTCTTATCTGAAGTAATAATATATATACTTCATCGTCTATCACAAAGTCCAACGGAAGGGATACGAATTTCTTGTATGTGAAAATTTGACAAGTTCCGGGATTGGAAAATTGTGAATCAAAGTCCATAACTCTACTCTCCGTATTATCTTCACCGTTTCACGAAAACAAACATATTCCGAAAATAATGAGCCAATAAAATGAAATATTTTCATTCATGAACTGCCTTAATATTGGTTTTAATGCGAACTAACATTGCCCACGATCATCATCAGTATCAATTTCTATTTGGCAAGTTATCAGTTCGAATACAAATGCATTGAGAGGTTCTAGAAGCCAAAAGTGTAGTAATACTGCGAAGGGATTTGTGCAGGTTTTAGGAAGAAAAATCTTTATTTCGTTCAAGACGTGAATCACGACTTATTCTAAATGTTTTTCATAAAAAATGAACTCAGATGAAGGTAAAGATAGTTGGAATTTTGGTAAATACTGAGTTTTATCGGAAGACGTGAGATTATAGCGGTAACAATGGCATAAAATATGGTATTCTCGTGAATATCGTTTGCGTATTTCGCTTTTCACATCTCTCTCGTATATATACTCATTCAAATGCCAGTGAATTCAGCTGAATGGACAATAAAGAACCACGATGAGAATGAACTTTTGCGTAATTCTCATTTCGTCGTCAATTTATTATTCACGTCTGGTGAACAATGGCTTCTTGATATTGCCAAGTTCATCTCTCTCTCAGATATATGAAAAAAAATATTTTCCACAAGAATTGCGGCATGAACAACAAATATACGGTTCCATTGAGAGAGCTATCAAAACTCGTGAATCGCAATATCTGCGTACAAAACTCCACCTGAGTTACTCGAATGAGCAAACTTTAATTTTGAAAACCATATTCTCCTTCATCTCCCCAAAAAATATGCATTTGAAGTTCCTCCATGTCAAAGAGAATATGATGAAAGTATATTTTTTTACTAGAGACTCTTCTCAGAAAACAGAAAAGTACTACAACTTTGTATTTGTATTTGCATCAGATCACGCAAACTGTAAAACCCATGGGTAAAACACTGTTCATGTGATCGTGTACGAAAAGCGTATTTTCTGTTCTGTGCAGACTTTCTACAAACATAAAAAAATCATACGGGTACAATTATCCCCTAATAAAACACGGTCGTGAATAGTTTACTCAACGTGACTGCGATTTTTCACTGATTTTCTCAACGAATACAGCAAGTATGTACATATATACATTGAAATAAGAATGTTGTATGATCGTCTCTGATGATTACTGATTACAGAGTCACCAAGCCCAAGTAATGCGAGAACTTCACGAAAAGTAAATATTGCTCGTAAAGCTTTCCCCAGAAAATATGCCATCTTTTATAAGAATGTTTTTTGGGTGCACCTGTCATCTGATTGATTGATTGGTTCATAGTTTGTTCTTGTAAGAATTTATATTATGTTGGCCATCGCGATTGTGCTAATAATAATTATTGTGTGGGAACAAAGGTGTTTGCAACATGAATTTGCAACGCCAAATATAAAAAGATCAATCGTAATTGCAAGCGTACCAAACCAAGCCACGTCTCTCCAATTAACAATTTTCAAACTTTGCTTTTCAACAAGTGCAAGGTACCGTTTGCCATGTATTGACTGATGACTTATAACCCGGATGAATGGTTCGATTGGGTTGACTGCGATTGAACTATTGCCCTTATGCAAGCTCATGAAAAATTATTAATGCTTATTGTTCAGAAAATTTAGAATAAAATGTCACGATTTGGTCAGTTGTGAGGAAAAAATTCACCTGAGCCCATATATAATTTCTTTTCCAAGGCTCAACTCACGCGGGTGGCACCCCATCCTCGTTGTCATTATTGCCACCCTGAAAAAACAGTTCTCTGCCTTACAGTCTTCTTTTCTTGAACAAAGATCAAAGGGCATGCCCGTATGTGTTCGTTTATGTTTTTTGTGGCTGGCTTAAAACGTGAGTGTTGACTTCGTTTGATGATGCTGTTGATGAAGACTGTAATTAACTTGCCTATACAGTGTGTGTGCCTTTTACGCTGACACCAAACGGACCCGTCCTCGTCCCCAACATAGATCACAATAATAAAGATGAAAGATATTGCACAAAAACTACTTGCCTTTCCAGTCCAGAATATCTCTTGGCAATTTTCTATTACGGCACTGGTATTTTTTATATAAATATGAATGTGTAGATACGTACACATAAGTGTTCTTCACGACGAGTACTGTGTAATCTTAGAGGAATTTAATAGGAGAAAAACAGACCTCAGCAGTACACCAGACGTATGCTTATAAAAGTTTTGGAGACATTTAACCCTTTACATCCGCACGTTATTCTTTGCTTCAAATGATACGCTGTGGGTGTAAGAGAAGCGATTATCTAACTACATGGGCGTGCGATACCACATCCTGGAAAATTGCGTCAGCGTGTAGATTGTAGAGAGCCATACAACGAAGCTGTAATAACGGTCTTAACTCGTAGTCTTCCAAAACACCCTTGAAAACATCTTTATGCTATTAGTTGAAATGCCTTTTCTTCTAGTAATAAAGATTAAAAGCCCATCGTATACAAGTACTGCTAAATAATATCTATGTCTATACCTATACGTACTACGTAATTGTGCAAACTTGACTCCCTTCCCTACAACCAATGTAAATACAGGTACGTACAAAATGTTCTCGTTCAGAAATTCGAATATTACATTTTTGGTCGATGTTTTTCATATACCCATAATACAAAGGAACTCGGAAAACCTATATTTTATAAGATTTCTGATTCGCTTTCTCCTCTCCTCGCTATGTACACATTTTTGGATGAGTGGAATGTTGAAAGTGTCAGTTTGCACAAATCCACGAAGACTGACTTGAGAGGTGGATGTATGTGAAAAGTAAACGTAGAAAGACTTTACCATTTCACCTTCTGCTCTCTGAGGCTCTGACTTGACTTGTTCACTTTCCTTTCGCTGACTTCTGCTTTGAAATCCGTTTTCATCTGGAGCTGGAAGCTGGAGCACACGATTTCAGTTTGCTCACAAGAATTCCTTTTACAAATTTCCCTTGTGTCGTTTTCGTTTCTCTCTACTCTTCACAAGCTCCTTTTAGACGTTCTGATCGATCGTCGAAACGAGTTTAACGTACATCGAGCGAATAAGGGTTTTCACATGATGATTGCGTGTATTTGTAGTATTTCACTTTACCAGGATCTGTATGGTTTCCGATTCCTCGAAACGTAGTTGGTGCGGTGGGTTGAAGCTCAAGATAGCTCTTGATTGAAAAAATACTCTGCTCGTGTAGACAATTTGACGGGATCGAATGCATCCTGTGTGATGTGAATTCACCACAACACAAAACATCCCTTTAGGTTATCGAATTTAATTGCAAATAATTGTAGATTACTTGTCATTCCCCCGTAAACTAGGCCAATTATATGTACTGACATCATTCGTCATCCTGCTTTCGCAGTAAATTTTGCTTCCCCTTGCAAGAACGCAAATATGATTTAACTGTTTTCCTTTCACACGATCTTGTTTAGCGTACAATTAATTAGTTAGGTAATTATTAATTATATTAACCCACAAGAAAATCCGATTTACTCGATCCAGAGGAAACAAATGCTTAATTAAACAGATCAGAAGTACCTAATCGTTGCTTTGCTCGCGACGAGCGTATGAAGTATGAGAGTTAGAGAGTACACAAAAGTGAAGGTGACTGCCGGGAATCGAA
>JAQFZW010001001.1:0-35752 GCA_034687055.1 Heteromurus nitidus | reverse complement strand
GCAACACTTCAAAGTGTATGTTCACACTAGTTTCGTTGCAATTGGCGAGTAGCTACCAAATAGTGTCCATTGTTAGTGGCATTAGAGCCGGAGAGGAAACGAGTTAATCATTTTGTTCAAGGTATTTTGTTTCCAGGAAATTAATCAGATTTCTTTGGGTCATACAAATAGGCCCGGCCCATAAGCGCATATTACCAGCATTTTCTCTCTCAAATGTTTCGTGCAGCAGACGCTTTTTGCCTTTCTCCTCAACAATAAGCCATAATGATTATGACTTGATGTGTGGCCGGCGATCTAACAAAAAGGAGAAAATTCATCAAACTAACTTGAGGAATATGGCTAGAAAAAACAGTAACTCTGAGTCTGAGCACACACACACATCAGATCGACAGAGGGAGAGTGAAAGCAATGGCGGAATGATTACTGGGAAAAGCTCTCAAAACCCTTCTGCCTTTGGTTTTTGTGTGGAAACGGCAAGTCACTCATCCAGAACAAAAACAGTTCATTTAGCAGGAAAGGAAGAATCATAAAAAGAGTTATAATATTGTATAGGTGCTTAATGTGTTTCATATATTTTTCCTAGTATTCTATTATTATTAATCATGTTTCCTCTCCGAGATCCGGGGCAAATTGCGTAAATACCGTTGAACCAGAAACAAAACGCCTAATCCCAATGAAGCATTAGTAGATCGGATCTATTAGCAGCATTGTGGCTACGGAAATACATATTTCCAATCCAATCCACAAAATGTGTGTGAGAGAGAGAGGAGCTTTTGTACTTGTATATTTTGGTGGAGTTTTACAAGTGCCAGGAATTTCCTGGCTGCCAAAACGCAATAACTCCAACCTCCTCCGTCTTGAGCAGAGAAACGGGCTCATTCTTCCATCCTCCTCCCAATTTTTGTGGTGGAAAAATAAACAGCATTATATTCATCGAAGCACTTGGATGCAGGAGCAAGAGCGGTCACTTTTCACAAGAAACTTTTGTGAGCTCCAGCTCTCCAGCTCTCTCCAATTTCTCCAGTAATTTGAGCACTATAAGCTTGAGCTTGGAGTTGGACCTGGGTTAATAAATGTGTGTAATACACGATATACGACCATTTTCGCATCCACCCCAAAAACGAGGGAGAATAAGGAATGAGAATCCTACCCCTCCCTCCACTTGAGTTGAGGAAGTTTTTTCCCTGTTGCAATTATCTAATTCCAGGAAAATTCCATCGCCTCGCCTTCCCCATCAAGTGAACAGAAGCCGTGGTGGTGGTGATGGTGAGCTGCTTCCTCCTAATAGCTCTTTGCACACGGCGAAAAAAATATATGTGTGCTCAGAGTGTGAGCTCTGAATAGAAAAGTAAATTAACGGTTGATACTTGTGCTCTCGGAGCCTTGTAGCAAACGAGAGGATATCCCATCACACATGTACACACTCTCACAAAATCCATACGTTCAGCCCAGTCATCAAGACACTTTTTTCTTCTTCTCTTAAGCTTCGCCCATGAATTCAGCCTGAAACAGAGCTGAAACTCGTTGCGTATCTTAAGAGAGAAGTAAAAGTAATCAATGATTAGCCCTGAAGGTAGACGCAGATGAGAGGAGAAAAGTTGAGAGAGGGAGAGCTTCTTCTCCAGCCTTCGCTTCCAACCAACTCGAACCATTTCCCTATGACTTTATAGGCTAATAAAGCTTGGAATGACAAGAGCGAAAACCCAAGGAACCACATCGACAACCAAGATGTCGTGTCTTATGCAAAAAAGGATCTAATGCTTGTGGGCTTTACTTGGAGACATGATGGTTCTCTAATGAAATGGCTGAACCTCTTAAGTGAATATGTGTACATATTGAAATGGGCGAAGAAGAGGAAAAAACCCGACGAGTCGAATGCTAGAGAGAACACATTTTCATTCCGCATTTCTAGTCTTTTGAGTAGGCATACATACGTCGTCTGCTGCTGCTGCAGTCGCCACGAGTCCATTATCTGGATTAATAGACAACTAATTTTCGGTACTCATTGTCTACACGATGAGTTGCACATTTTCCCAAAATCCCCTCTTCCAATTCTTCTTCTCTTTCCAATTTCAACAAAGACAAAAAGCATATTTATCTCCCTTCTTGGTTTAGCCTTGCATCAGCGTCAAAAGTACCTACGAAAGTGCACTGAGAATGCACTGTGGTGAAACCAACTCACGTCAAGTCAGTGTGAATTTTGAGGGAGAAGGATTTCTAACAAGTTTCTACTCCCTCCCATTGTTCTCTAATCAGCCCTCTTCCAAGAAATTATTTAAGCAAATTAACTACACGTTTTTATTAATGTCTTTACAGAGGAGAGTTGCAAGAAAAGGAATAAACACATTTTCCCCTGAGGCACACTCCTTTTAGCAGATTTCCTCTAGTTTGCAAAATTTTTCCTTGCTTCTTGCTTGATTTATGATTTCTATTAATATAGGACTCTTTGTGAGCACACAAACCCTGAGGTGAGTTTACTTTTCACTCTCTCAGAGAAATTCATTTTCCACTTGTCCTCATCTTGTCAACAACACACAAGCATGCAATCTCCTCGAAGGTTACCATTTTAATTAGGTTTTCGTGGAGGATATATTTAATTTTTTTGTTTTCACGGTCGCGAGCGTAATCGGAAATGTAATTTGGAGTTTTGTTTGCCTTATTTTACTATAATCGCTGACCTTTTCCAGAGGAACTTTCTGTGAATGATGATGGCAGCTGAGAAACATCTCATAATGAATTACCCACACAACCCTGCTGAAACTATGAGAGCGTGTACATCCATATCACGTCTAATTCTTAGTTTCCTCGTCCAGATCGCTGGAGTGTGTATAAATTAGTTCGCTACGAAAACTAATATACCTTCCCTCACCCACACTAAAACTGAGTTGTCTCAGGCAGCTCTTCATGCTCCGTTTTGTCCTTGAGATGAAATGAGAGACATTTGGTTGTGGAGGACTCGCATTCCTGCGGTGGTATATAATTTTTAAGTGGATTATAAAAAGTGGGTAAAGCTCGTCATCATCATATCACATCGCATAAAAAGTTATGGAATATGAACCAAAGGAGGAGATATTATGTAGGTGGATAGAGGTGGAGAGCATTTTCCGACTCACTCAACGCATCTCTTATTACCATCATCTTATGTGATCATCATGATCCTTCTATCTAGAACACTGCCGTAGCCGTCCTCATTCTAATCCTCCATTCTTGTAAAGTATATTCGAGGAAGAGAATAGTAGCTCCGCACTTGTTCTTCCGCAAATGACTTGAGTGGATCACAACTGAAGAACATGACTTGTGAAAGGGAATCCTCTCCAAACTTTTTTGACCCAGAGGATTTCGTGGTGAGAAGGACTTGTTCTCCTTTTCTCTGACATTGCAATCCAAAACGGTATATATGGAATTGAGGAGTGGATATTATGTGTATGCTTTTATGCTGAGTCAGGGAATGTGCATGCATCATTGCAAATTGCAATCCTTATTTCCTCCTTCCGGGTTTCATCACAGAATCTCACCGGCTTTTTCCCAGCCGAGAGAAATGTTCTCATAGATCACACAGTCAGGAACAACAGCCTAACCATCTAAAATATTTATACAATATCTCCACTCCTCCAAAAACTGTATCATCATTCATTGCCTTCCCCTCCGACCGTCTCCACCAGTTTTCATCGAATTCCTCTGCAACACTATTGACAATCGGAGGAAGGGAAAAGCAGAAGAAAAAAAATGCATGCAAGAAGCATAAAATATATCTCACACATCTCTACTTTTTCTATACGAATACGTCGATCTTTTGTGATTCTGCATGCATCCCTCCCTCTCCCCACTCTATTCAAGGGGAAGACGAAGAAAGCCACAGGAAAAGGAGGAAACCCCCTCGAGAGAGAGCACAATTCTTCTTTCTCTCTCGAAAAAATAAAAAAAAATACCAAGTTTGAGTGCAGCAGAGTTTTCTTAACGAAAACTTGCAAGAAAGACGAAAAGAAGGGAAAAAGTTTAATTTTTCACTCGACCGGAGAGCTTCCACATCTGTCTCGACTTCAGCTCAGATTTTTTTCTGAATAGATAAACTTTCATATGCTTTGCGCTGTAATGGGCACAAGAGTTAATGCAGAAAAAAAGAATAATGTTTAATGGGATAACTGAAAAAAGGACGGAAGTTTTTTTCTCTTCGTTTCATCATTTACGAAAGGAAGCCAGCGATATGATCATCTGCGGAAAAAGAAGGAATTTTACGCAATGATATTATGCATGTAATATCCATGTTGTTGAAATTGTGATTGCGATCTTCATTGTGTAAAGTATATTCTTTGTCCAGAAGTGGACTTGACTACAGCTACTGCCTAAAGCGGAGAGAATTAGGATGGATGCTTCCACTTCCGGAATATATTTTGCAGCATAACTTCTTGAAGGAGCAAACATGAAATGATTCCAGTCAAGTGTGCACACACACAAATGTAGATTGTGTGCATATCTGCAGTGTGGACTGAAGAATTTTGTTGGCGATGTGAATAAAGAGGAGGATATTCTGATATGGGAAAAGCTAGAGAAGCCCTTCTCTCTCTCTGGTTGAGCTCATTTAGAGAAAAAGCGCGGAGAAGCACAGTTTTCTTTGGAATATTAAATAGCTGAATGAGCAGACAAAAGGAGGACGGGGAAACATGAGGAGTTTTTGGAGAGAGAAACTGTAACATCATCACATTACACATTCCAAGTTTTTGCAACAATGGGCATCTCTCTCTCTCTCTCTCTTCTGTATATCCTTTTTCACATGGTGAGCAGAGATGAGATGAGTTGAGAGTAGTACGTGGAATCATGTACTCCCTTGACGTGATGATGTTGCTTCTCCTTCCTCTCTTCTCGCACGATTCAATCCCATTTCTCGAGTTACAAAGCTTGTGTTAATTTGATTCAAAAGTCAGTCAACTTTTCCGTATATCATCCTTAACTAACTTTTTTTCAGCAGAAAAAATATTTGAGAGTGAGAGAGCCCGCATAAGAGTTTGAGAGCATACCGTTAAAAAACTTTTTTTTCGCAGGGTTTTGTTCCCTTTTGTGAAAGTATGAATAGGATCTTATTATAGACTTTAGTAACTGTACACCACACCGAATTATGCAGTATCATCGGGAACGGGAAGCAGAGGGAGAGAGAGAGAGAGAGAGAGAAGGATTTCGCTACCGAGTCTGGCAAACACACACATGAACATGAACACTAGGCTATATCAATATTTAAGTAATTAGGGAAAGTTACTCTCGGAGAGGAATGAATGAGAGAGTAACGGAAAAGAGTTTTAATTGCTTCTTCCGGGTGGATTATTTTCAGCGAAAATTGAATAGTGGATGAGTCAGTGAATTTTGTATATAAATCGTGGACGAGAGAGATGGTGGAAGATTGAAAAGTGTTTTTCGCTTGGTCATGCGAAGACATTTCTTCACAAAATGGTATATGGAGTTGGCTAGTTTGGCCAATGTGAAGTTAAATAAAACGCATTCAACCGAAACAGCTCTGCGGGATTTGAAGTTGCGTATGAAAAATTTAGAAAAAATCATCGACATCTTTGTGACAAACTTGATGCAACTTCTTACTTTGAGTAGAACCATAATCAATCTGTGTAACAAGTTGGATGTTCCGGATATAATTTTTTTTGTTTGTTAGCATCTAAAAGAGACAAATAGAAGGAAACATCGAAATATACCGATCATTATATTGTTCATCTACGTTCTCATTGTCTCTCCTTAGATAAAGAACACAGATACGTCAACAAATATAAAAACGTTTTCTTGGACGAATGAAAAGGATCTACTTATGACATGAAACTTGGCAATTCTTTTATCTACGCCAACGCGTAATTTCCATTAATATCTCATTCCTTGAGTTTAGTGAGTGAGTGACGCATCCTGTTATGATGTAGTGCAGAACCTGCTGAAGATCTTATTACACCGTTTTTTATCACGTCTACTCGCTAGACACTCAACACTCCACCTTTTTACAGCCTTCAAGAAAATCGTCATCTTCGCAATGCGAGATCTTCGCAATCACAATCTTCACATTCACATGTCCATATCATACAAAGCATGCATTAGCCACAAAAATACATTTGAATGATGCTCTTTTGGCACATCGCATCCGCAATAATGTCTTCGCATACAATTGCTGTCTTGTCCTCAACATTGTGTACCACAAAAAATAATGAAGCCAACCATCAAAATATTCGTGGTAAAACTAAAAGTAGACACGTCGGAATATTTGCCCCTTCAGACTAGTTCACATTCCGACGAGAGCAAACGTTACAGGTAGCAAATGCTCGAAGGAATTCCTTGAAAATACCTGTGCTTAGAATAACACACTGGCTTGACAGATTACAGTGCGTCACAATCACATTATTCTCGGAAACCCTCACGCTCGTTTTTTGCAGTATTGCGTCAGACATCAGCACAGACATACATTGTGGATTTACCCGAATTCTGTAGATAATATCCTATGCGAGACTATCAATATTCACCAACCTATTTGATTTCACTGATATGAAGCGTCATTTATTGTTTTTTTGTCGGTGCTCAAACGAATAGCTAGTTGAGATCGACAATATTTTCAATTTGTAACAGCTTGTGTGAACACCTAAGTTCTGGCATATTGAAAGAACATCTCTGACTCAACACTAAGACGCAAAATCCACATATTTGTTTATGCATTAAAATGTTAGGCAAAAGGTGTGAATGACGGAACCACACGACAAACAATGCTCTCAAGCCGCATTCTCCTTTTGTACCTGTTTGTTTAATAAAGTGTGCCCTCAGGAGGTTCCTTACTCTCCATTAACTAAACAGCCTTTGTCTCTGAACAACTCCCCGTTTCAATGGAGTCTCCTCAGCTGGATACCGAGCGAATATATGCATTTCCATTTTCTCCTTCTCTCCACCAAATTCAACATCGAATCCAACCCAAAAGTATTTAGTCTTTATTCCAATTTCTCACTCTCCAGCCTTTCCACTTATTTCCAGCCAACGTTTGTTGCTCTCTCCAACTGTCGTTGGCTGGAACAAGAATAAAAAGAAGGGATAGAAGCTGAATGCTAGCAGCGATATATTGGTTTGTTTTGATGGGAAGGAGAGAAAGCGCTTGGGGACCTTTACTCCATCCATATCTTTGCTCTCATGCGTGTTTATGTATACCAAGTCCTCTCGGATACTTTTCCTCCTTCATCCTCACACACACACATTCTCACAAACAAAACTTATTTACTTTTCCCCTGGAAAGGTTCTCACTGCCCGTTTATCATGAGGATGAGACCATGTGCACTTCATTCCCAAAGTATGAAATGAAACACTCCGACTATCTATAATATGCTTCGTGAAAGAGAATGTGTTTTTTGCCATAATTACTCTTCGCGTGTTTTATTGTGTGCAGCTCGTAAAAGATAGCTCATTCAAATCGATGAGCTATTGCTATTACTCTCAGAGAGCGGGTTTAATGGCATTCATCCATGACTTTGGTGGAGTCGGCTATGAACAAGTAGTAAAAAACAGATAAGCCTCATCATCATCATCAACTCCAGCTTTTGCACAAGCTGAATCGCCTCCAGCAGATACAGAACCCACTCCATATTACCTTTCCAGCTATCCACACACTTTGCTCTGGACTGGAGGAAATCAGAGTTTTTGGAGAGTGTTTACAATGTCCCCTTCCTCATCCTCTTCTCCGCACTCTTTCATTTCAGCCAACTCCAATAACAGCAATAAAGTTTATCTGCTCCGGCTCGCCACTCCAAAAAAAGTAACTCGAATGAGCACAGAGAGACTCTCTCACGCAAAACTTTTACTCTTCCACAATCACAACTTTTTACTTGGAGCGTACAACGCGGTCTTACGATTACGATTACTCGAGTTAGAAAAAATATATTGCCTTATCTTTTACTCTGTGAGATCCTATTGAATGTGTATAAAAAAGAGGATGAGATGATGGTGATGTTGATGATACGATATCACATCACATCACACTTTTTTAATAAAATTTCTCCTGAGCTCTTCAAGTGGCTCGTGTTTTTAGAGAGAAGAACCGGAAGAAAAAATAAGACTATAAAAGTATATTTCTGCTCCACACTTCAACTTCCTCTTTCAATATATTTTCTTATTCATTCATATTCCAGCTCTAGCGCGTCGTGTGTCTCCCTTCATTGTATCTTTTGTGTGGGGAACTTTCTTCTCTGCTTTTGGTGAGAAATTGAGAAAAATTGTCATTCATTCCAGGTTTGGTGAAGGCACTTCTTCGTGGATAAAAAAAAGAAAAACTCTCTGCTTTTGCTCTCTCTCTCTCTCTCTACCTTCTTTTCATGTAGCGAAATGGGTGGGGGAAGCTAGGAGAAGGGGATGAATGTCATTCCATATGCTCTTTTGCTTCGCTTTCCCTTTTTCTCTCTCTCTCTCTCTTGTTCCGCAAAGAGACACTTTTCTCTTGTGAAAGCATGTTTTCCCTTCCCAAAGAATTGTACACACAAGACACGAGGTCTTCGCTTAAGCATTTTTCCCTTTTATCGCTGACACGTTGGTAAAAAAATGTGGAAGTGTAGGAGGAGGATGAGAGCATATATATTATATCTTCTCTGCTTTTCTATATGAAGCTCTTGAGAACATTTCATAAGCATTACGTGCCATTACCTATTGTCGCTTCCTTTCAATGTCTTCTTCCTCTCCGACAATGATGGTGACAGACCAGAAGAACAAGAAGAAGGAATATATATTTCGTCTTCCATTTTTTTGCTGGGGAACCAGATGGAATGAGTCTTGTTCTTGAGAGAAGCAGGATAGAGATATATTTGTATTCCCATGCCCTCAACTTATTACAGTCATTCACTTTTTTTATAAATATTACGACTTTGTTCGGGATCGTTTTGGGAGATAGGGAGAGAATGGTTAGAAGAGATGAAAAATTAGACAGGAAGAATGGCAATTTTCAGTGTAACTCCCTCCTTTCGTTTTCCACAGTAAAAAAGAAAGAGCTGGAGCGTAGTCAGTCGTTGTATAAAGGAGGAGAGGCATTCGCTTTTTTCTTCTTTTGCTCTTCTTCGTGCGTGTCCAAGTCCAAGTGCACCGTACGTGCAAATAGATGGTTTATAGGACAAAAATACTACACTGCTGCTCTCCTCTTTTCTTTTGACTTTTATTCAGAAATGGTAAAAGGGCGCACGTAATCTTTTATATCTGAACATAAATACAAATAATAAAATCAACCTGAGTACTCTTCCTTTTCCTTCCCAAAGTGCTTTTCGAGTTTGGATGCACCAAGCACCAGAGAGCAAGTGTGTGAGTGTGTGTGTGTGTCTAATAGGAGCTCGCTTTGAGTTGAATGAAATGAATGCATGGTCTTCGCCGATAAGGGAACATTTCACGACAAAGCCAAAAGCCAAGCCACAGACAAGACAAGCTTTTTGGACTAGAGACAGAGTAGTGATATCGCATAAAATCCATATTATACATAACTCACATACACTTTTTGTGTACATTTACCACGGCTTATGAATTTCGTGGAGGACAAATCACGATGCTGATGGTGATGATAAGCTTTTGTAACTTTTCTTGAGGAATATGAGGAGAAGGAGACGAGACGCCGTGCCATCATATAAGACGTCCATAAAAAAGGTAGAGAAGCTCATCGTGCTCAAGGATTGTGAGAGACAAGAGAAGAGACAGAGGCATACTCACAGGCTCGTCGAGTATTAGCATATCACTCCTGTCCAAAGGGTCTCTCTTTTAGTCCTTCAAAATCAAAGGGTCAAAAAAGTAAGTGAGAGAGAGAGAAGCCAAAGTCAAAAGCGAAGCCAGACGACTCCTGGTGCAGTTAGTTATGACATGCCTTGTCCATTTACATATTATTAGCTACTTGAAAGTTTTCGCAGAGAATCAAGTCAACTCTCCTTGGATGGATATTAGCAGGGAGCACGCAAAACAATGATACACTTTTAAGACTCACTCTCTACGCCATCATCATAACAATTCTAAACCAATTAGGCCATTCAGTCTTCAGAGAGAGAGAGAACAAAAATCCTATTGCGCGATTATAGGCATAAACTTTTTTTCTTTTCTTTTTTAAGCTTCGTTTATATAATGGATCCGATCCAGGCGGCTTTTTCTCAAGTCCACTCACGTGTAGCTTGGCTTCCTCCTCTTTATTATGCACGGAGCATGGGACAAAAGGAACAACAAAAAGTAGATGCATGTATATCCTCTTTTGCTTATAATTCCTTCGCCATGGAGTGACTCCCTGATGTCCTTTTACTTACTCCCTTCCAACTTCCCTTCTACAAAAACTAGTCAAATTGTCATAATCGTAATAATAATGGCTGGAGCAATCATCATAGAAAAAAGTGGATTTTTTTCCTTGTCCATTCAATAAGCACAAGCTGAAATCAGAGCTGAGATTTATCTTTTATCACAACTTTTGACAAAAAAAAATCTCTCCCAACTCCCAATAAAAGTTGTAGAGAAAATGAAAGGATATCCTCTCTTATTCTCATGGCTTTTCTTTATTCAAGAGTGGAAAATTTGCATGAAGCCCTTCTCCAATCTCTTATATTTTCTATTTCCATCAGAATCAGAGAAAAAGCTCGAGAGAGAGAGAGAGACGAAGAAAAAAATGTCTTGGGCTCGTGATTTTTTAAAGGTTTCCCTTGATTTCCTTAAAAAGGGAAATGTTGTCCTCGTGTGCAGCTGCTTGTGTATAATTCGAAGCTTTTAAAGCCACTCACTCTCGCTGTCAGGGAACCGTTGCAATCTACTATTTCCAAAAGAGCTGAAGGCTTTCTGATGGGAAAATTTTCTCTGGAGCGAGAAGAGAAAGAGGAGAGAGATTTTTTCTCCGTTGACTTGTGTGCCGATGCGATGATCATGATAATAATGGAGAATAGAATAAGCCACTTACGAATGAGCGAGTCTTCTTTATAAAAAAAAAACCTTTCCCGAGTTTCTTAAAGGCGCACAGATGCGTGCATGAATACAGAATAGGTTGCGTTCAAGAAGAAGAAGAAGAAGAAAGTAAAAGGGTTGGAGTATCTTGATGCTTGCATATAAAAACTATGTAAAAGAAGGAAAATTCTCAAATGACTCCATCTCATCTTTTTTCTCTCCAGAAGATATGCATAGCGAACTCCTTTCTCACTTTCTTTATTCTTATTACCTCCAATTCCAATTCACGTTTTTTATAACTTTTGCATACACTCGTGTCTTCATGCGGTATTATTATTACTATTATTATTACTTTGGTTAAAAAAGGGAGAAAGGAGGAGAGCCGGTTGACTGGTGGAGCACTGGAGAAAAGAGCAGTTTCCCGGAACAGAGGAGTGCAATAATAATAACTTTTAACGTATTTTCATTGCCACAAAATGTGTCCTATCTACATCTCTCCTCCAAGCACACACACTCAAAAAAAAAGTTATAACAACGTGTGTAGCTGTTATGTACTTGACGCTTCCCACAAAATTTATATGCGTACCAGACTCCACCAGCGCAGACCACTCTTTTGCCCTTTTCTTCTTCTCCCACCAACCGTTTACATGGTTGATCGCAAGCAACTTGAGAAAACCTCTGGAGTTTTGTGAAAGTCCTTTGGATGCACTTGAATTGGAAGAAATTTAGTTCTTTTCTCACTTTTTAATGACTTTGGATTTTGGATGCAGGCAGACAGAAGTGAAGAGAATTTGTGTGTGTACATATGTCGAAGACATATATATTTCTTTGTAGATTGGTGATGGCGATAATAAGTTTAAGTTTTTTGTTTGGGTGAGAACAATTAGCCAAGCATGAAATATTATTTGGATATTTGTCCAGAGAAAAATTTCCCTCAGCGTTTTACTGTACTTTCACCATATCTCCGTCAGAATGTATATATCTAATAAATTTTACTGCTTTCTCCTCTCTGCTCTCTCGAGCACAAAAAACAGAAAGGAAAAAAGATTCCTTCTTTATAAATAACGGGAGCCCTTATTGTGCCTCTGAGGAATTTTCTCTCTCAAATTCCTTGGGAGTGGAAAATTCGGATTTTTTTGCGCTCCCTCTCGAGAAAATTATGGGCTCGTACTTCTTCTCTGAGAAAAACAAGAGAGGCAGTTTTAATACGATTATTGCGGTAAAAAAGGGAAAGAGGAGGAATGCTGCGTGCATTTATATTGTATACATAATTTCTCTGATTTCTCCCATCTCCCTCTTCTCAGCATATACATATTTGGAAAGAATTTTTTTAAACTATCCGAAAACCATTGAGTTTATAGTGGGATCGTCATATCCTCAAACAACATCATCATATCACAGACAACATCCCGTCCCTCCTCTCTCTCGCTCTCCTTTCCTCTCATCGTCTTATTACACATTTTTTTTCTTCACCGCGTCATTATATTTTCTTCAAGGAAGGAGGAAACTGCTCCTTTATTCCAGCAGACAATGGGAAAAGCCACATAAAATGTCGTTATGGAACGCATAAACTTCATTGTAAACGACAACTTTTTTTTCTCTCTCTCTCTTCTTGAGGATTCCGGTTATATTTTCTTTTTTGCTTCTTCACTTATTTCGTTGTGGTCTTGGCCATCTTAAGCTTGTGGTTTCGGTTTTCTCCACTGACTTTTTGTGCTGTTCGCTTTCGCTGACGATAAGTGTAATAAAGGAGGAGTGGATCTTGGATCTGGTTGCACAATCTTAGAGGAAACATAATGACTACTAGGATTCCTCTTGTTTTACATTATATTCGCGTGTATAAAATGCGAGAAAGGAGGAGAAGAAGAAGAGAGAAACGATGTCTGTTGATGAGAGTAACTTGCTTCTGCAACCTCGCTTTCCTCTGTTGCGCAAGCCACGAGCCCATTGTCATTGTCATGAATGTAATTCACATGCTAATGAGAATCGCCGAGCATTAATAACTTTTACCCTTGCTCTCTCCAAGTCTCAACAAGTCAGGCGCAGTGATGGAAATTGAGTGTGTGTATGTGTGCCTTTCTCTCTATTTCTCATCAGCTTTTCGTTACACTTTTCCAATGTAAAACGTAAGAGTTTTTTTAAAACGAAAAGACAAGCCCATGTTTTAAATTAAAGCCCTAAGGACATTCCCTTCATTTTCATTCTCTTCTCGGAGAGATCACATCGACATTGCAAATTATTCAGCTTCTTGATGACAGCAGAAGAAGAAATAACCTGGCCATGATGCTCTGGGATTTCATCAGGAAAAAGGAAGCAAGCCATTTCCTCTTCTTCAAGTGTACCGTTTCTTCGTCTCTGAATCGATCTCTTGGAAAGGGAGAGACACTGGGAGATTGAGATTACAAACGTAATTCAAATTGAAAACAAACAAAAGCGCCCAGCTTTCTGCAAAAAAGTGAGCCCCGAAGGAGAGAGAAAGTATATATTTATCTACATCGATGTACCTTTTCTCAACTCTCAACTCGGTTCGAAAGTGAGCTCTCTGAGAGAGTGAGAACTGGAAAATAAACTCAACTTTAGTGTCTCATCTCTCTCACTGTCTCCGCATAGATTTCTATAAAAAAGACTCGTATTTTTATTACACTCGCACAATGTACATATGTACGAAATGCAGGTCACCTTTAAAAAGGAGATGAAACTGGAGTTGAGTTCTCTCTTATTTACTCTCCACCTTTTTATATTCTTTTTTTCTCAACGTCAACAGATTTTTTGCTTCCTTTTTCTACTACAGACTGAAATAGGTTTACTCTTGTTTGTCTGCAAAATAGTCATTTCCTCCACTTGTATTGGCTCCATAAAAAAACAACTCTGACCCGCGTGCACTGACTGGAGGCAAGTTGAGAGCCACAAAAGCCGATTACACACACATTTTACAATCTAAAAATTGCATAAGGTTTACTTCAATTTTTACGACGAGCAAATAAAAGATGCTTGATGCTTTCAACCTCAGAGTCAATACTACTTTTTGATCCTATCATCAAGATCAAGTTTCTTCTTCTTCGTAGCAAGACCACATTCAAAGTATATTTTTATATATATTTTCTCTCCAACAAGGAAAGAGCAACCAAGGGAAATGAGGAAAGCGATTGCCATCTTTTCTCTCCATTTTCCCCCAGTCGAAGTAAAATCACACATTCCTCCACACTGGATTTCGCATTATCAACAAAAGAAATAAAACTTCTTTCCTGTTGTTCCCTTCAGAGACGATAGGACGAGACTGAAAGGATGATATACGACTATTGCAAAACATTACAGCGATAGATAGCAACTTTTCTCTACTCCAAAAATAATTCCCTTAAAAAATGAGGAAATCCCGGAAGGCATCATCCCCCAAGACTCGTGAAGTACACACACACACACACTTACTTCATGAGTACAGTGCACTTGCAACTTCCATGAAAACCCATATATCATGCATAAGTATATCCACACATTCCCGATCAATTTTTGCCGAATTTGGTGTAAAAACCTCTTTAATATTCGTTACCGGAGGCAGTCTCCCCACATCTCTGGGGCCACTTGATTATCTTCTTTGGTGGAGTAGTGCCAGCACAGTGGTTTCCTTTCGGATCCCATAACTGATAACAAATAATGAAACATATGGTGATGGGGTGCACCTGCCTCCCTTAATGTCCTTTTGTCTTAGGCATCACAAGTTAACTTTATGTGGAGATACGTTGCGGTGTTGACTGACTCCTCTGACTTTGATGAGGAGAGAACGAGAAGATATTAACTTATGTCTGTTGTAATCCCGACGCAGTCGTCTCACATCTCTGACTGACATACATCTACTCACTACTATCTAGCAGAGAGGCTCGCTCACTTCTCCTCTCTAATTAGTGTCAAATTGAGGTTCACTTTTTTGACACAGCTTCAGAGTATCTAGTAGCTGCTTGCTATTCGCTATGTAAAGTGTGTTGAAAACAAGTGTGGAAAAATTTTCTCCCCTTGAGCATTATTCCAATCGTCTAACGAAATCAGCATCAAAATGTCCTTACATATATTACGTAGGTATATTATATATCTTCTCCTGTGCCATTATAAAGCACGCAATTTTTATATAAAAAAAGTTACAAGGATCTCTGATGGCGATGGCGACTCGATACTTTTCAATTTCTCAATTGTGCCACAGACAAAACACATTATCCGTTTTCCATTTCCAAGAAGGAGCCTGTCAAAAAGGGTCTTTATTGAAGGATGATGATGATGATGATGAAGCAGTTTGCATGTAATTTGATGCAAGGTACAAGTCGTCAACAAATGCCTATACATCCACTCACTTCACACAAGCTTTTTGCTCCTTTTTAGTACGCTTTGCCAAGTAAAGAAGTGGTGTTGGGTAATGTATGAGAAATGTATACCGTTGTAACTTTAATGATGGGATGTGTGCTTTGCTACCACACTCGTGTCTCGCATTTCACATTACATTTTGCAGAAATTTATACCCATTCCACTTCCACTCTTCCGCTCCTCCTTCATTTTTCAAGAGAGATGTGATGATGTTGTTTTTCTCTTTATGCAACCCTATGAAATTTGATCGTCATAAAGTTTTTAGCATGCAGACATATTAATTTGGCAAGTTGTTTATAAATGCATGTTTTTTCTCAGTTCAGTGAGAGGAGCAATAAAAGTCAGTCTGAGGATGTTGGCCACAAAAGGAGCGTTCTTGTCAATCCAAAATCCTTACTTCAAATTCAATTCAAATGTCACGAACATCGCAGTCTTGTCTCTTGTCTTCAACGGAATTTGGGAATTGAACAAAAAGTGACAAGCTGTTGTGTTCCCTCAATCTTTTCTAGCCTTTTTTTTGTCAACTTTGCGTCTTTGTTTCATCTTTCATTCATGCGCCACGATTTCCCTGGAATACGAAATGAGTGGAAGTGGTGCACATATTCCACTCGTCAGCAGACGGAGAAGCATTTTTTTCTTGTCGACTGCAATCTTCCAGCTTTGGTAAATTCATGTCAGCACACATGCCAATGGAAACCGTAAAACTTCTGAATTCTCAATAGTCTCTCGCTCTTGTTCTCTCAATGAAATTATAACTGGGAAGGAGTTCCACTAAATCACATCTTGCTTTTTAATTAAAACCATTTCAGTGAAAGAAACGGTCGCGATGAAAATTATTTTCTTTTTCTCCACAGGAAAATCTGAACTTGTGTTCTGATATTACATTTCTCCGATTTTCGATACTCTCCTCATCGTAGTGATGTCCTTCGGTACCTAAACGCATAACTCGGTTTCCCTTCTCCTCATTTAATATTATATAAGCGGGATCCTTTGTGCTTTTTTAGAGCTTGTCTGCGGTTTCCCCTCTTTTCCCAATTCTTCCAACTATTATTGGAACATGATATTTGCTTCTACCTCCCGCAAACCTGCAGCTACAACAAAACTACAACTTTTTTCCCTGCTGTCGGCATGCTTCCATTATTCCATTCCACCACAGCCATTCTCCAGCGACTTCTAATGAGGAGACAGAAAGTGAGAGAGAGAGAGAACAAGAGATGGAAACACAACTCTTGCTGGCTTGTGGCTTGTTCTTGTTCAACACAATATATCACGAGTCATTGCCACTCCACTTCATCATTATCCAGGAGCAGGGAAAGTTTTTTCCCACGTTCTCATGCACTTTTCTTTCACTCAAACTGGAGACGAAAGAGAGAGTCAGAGAGGAATGCGCCCAAGTGTCAAAATATGGATACAGATACAGTCTCATTGCTCCAAGCATATCGTCTACACACATCTGTCAAGTTGACAAAAGCATGCCACCATCATAGTCGCTTTCGCCGCAGAAAAAAATAACTAGATGAAACTTGAGTAAAATATGCTTGATCTGACTGACATTTTTGTTACAGAAGACGTGACTCTGAAAGGTCTAAAAGTAGATGAAAAGGATCAGCATATTGTATTTCTGCGAAGTATTCAATCTCTCACAGTGATAATGATGATGAAGGGGAAATAATGAGGGTGAGTTGTGTTTAATGAGGAACATCTCCTTCCAACTTTTGTAAAATGAGCAACTCCTCACAAAATTATTACAAAGTATACAAAAAAGTACATAAAAGCATTCAAAGTCCATAGTTGGTATCATCACTTCACAACTGAGCTGACAAGTGACAAAATGTGAAAATACGGTAATATCCCACGCAAATGGTATGTATGTTGCATAATCTACGATTTTTAAAGCCTGCAAAACGAACCAAAAACTCGCCCTGATAAATTCTACTAAAAACTAAAACTAAAAAAATGTTGTCGAGGTACGAATGGCTCTCCATGTTCGTGACATGGATATTTTTTGCATTTTTTATCATTGTTACACTTTTGCACAGGTCGACAACACCCACATAAAAGGTGGATAATATGTGTGGATACAGTATCACCGTTAACGTGTGAACAATTCATCGATTTCGTCGATGTGGGCTTTTTTGTGCCTGGTCTGGTCTGGCCTGGACTGAGTGGAGTGAGTGGGCTCCTTCTGGACGTTATTGTGTCACGTAGTTCCCATATCTATAACTTATGCTTGCATGATTTCCCATTCTATAGCCTTTCCCTCTGCACACTCTCCAGTGAGTAGCACATGCCTCAATGCCTGCCTATGGCCTGCATGCACCAATACATTCCGTTCTTGATTCCCATTTTCACTTTCAATATTGATGATGTACGCATATGCCTTGTTATTATGAATGTATTTATATCCTTCATCCGATACGAATTAATCACATTCCCGTACATTTTCCGGGATATTTTTTATCTCCTCCAAAATAGGTTTCTGTTCGAAACGTAAAAGTTAAAACTTACCAGAGTGAATACACCCTTTTGTTCCATTGTTCTGGTCGATTCCTACTCGGATAAAAATTTATACGGGAAAGGTCCAATCCAAACACTCTTTGTCACAATATTAAATTATAGTATATCTGAAGTGGATGCTTTTTGAAAGATTTGGATGTGCACATGAACATGACATAATCCGGTTGAAAACGGTTATTCTCTCTCCTTTGTTCTCCTTCTCTCTTCTGTGATTCCCGTTAAAACTCGCTCAGAGTAAAGTGTGCATACTCACTTTCAGTCCAGTCGGAGGAAAGAAAACTCAACACAACTTTGTCAACAAAACAGTCACAGCTCACTGAATTCGGTTAAAAATAAAGCTCGTGGACTTTTCTATTTCCCAGTTCCGGGCTTCCTTTGAACTCCAAACAAAATCCGTGAATTCCCCCTTGTTTTTTTTAATTATTTAAAGTACTACGAGCAACTTACAATTATTTTACTCGTGATTAACTGTAAAAGTAGAGAATCGTTTATTTCCTCAACTTTTTCACGGTTTTCATCTCCGTTTTTACCTTGAAACGGAAATAATTTAGACGAAAAGTTTTTTTATATTATTTTCCCCTGTTAGCACTTCATCCTCTCTCTCCCCTCCTCTCGTGTTCTTCTCTGAGGAAACTGAGATTTTCCAACTCGTCGTATTCTCCTGTCTCCATCCACCGGTTTGTGATTACACACCTCACCTCTTCCCTTCACAACACACTACGGTTTACTCTCTAATTATTCAAATGAAGAGAGACAATAGTGCTCATCACTTCAAAAGTCGTAACAAGAGAGAAGAGAAGTATTTTCCTTGTTTCCCCTTTCCATAAAAACACAAATTTAATTTTCTTCTCTTCCTCTCCCTCGCACAAATCTGCAAATTAAACTGAACTAAAGTCTTGACAGATTTTTTTCCTCTAGACTTTTAGTGTCAATGATGGAATATCCTTGAATGTGGAATACAGTTAGGAAAAACTCTCAACGTGCTCCTTCACTTGTTTCCTCTCTGAACAAAGCGTAGGGAAGAAGATGATGATGACGCTGAGTTTTGTGCGTGTGTGTTGCTCCGGCCGCAGTCAGATCAGGAATGACACAAGCTCAGCCAAAACACTTGCATGCAATCCACATTCGTTCTCGCAAGACTTGTGTGTTTTGGAGGTAGGTACATTCAGAGCAACATGTCCTGTGGATATATATGCACACTCACGTATAAAAAGTTAATGCGAGAGGGTGAACAAGAGAAGAAGAAGAAAAAAAAAGGTTCACAGTTTTTTTTCTCTCTTGACTTTTTTCTTCGTCTCTACCTAAACTCTTGATGTGTACGTCTGCATTGCATTTTCTTTTTATTTCGAGTAAATGAGTTATAGCCTCAATCGAATCCTCCTCTCTGGACCAAAGTCTCTCTTTCTCGTCCGCCTATGGATCAGGCTAAAAAAGGCAGTACTTTTTGGTTTGGTGCATAGAAGAAGAAAAAACTTGTGTGTGTGTGCTCCTCACATCCATTTCAGCCTGACTCATGGAAAATGGTGTTATTCACTGGAATTTTATACGAGTGAAGAGAAAAAAAACTGTCCAGTGGAAACGAATCGAGTATAAAAGCAACAGTCAGTCAAGTCAAAATCAGACTCAGAGCGATGTTTTTTTGTATTTGCCTTCTTACTCCTTAGCTTTTGGCTGCAACACGAAGAAAAAAGCGAGAAAAAACTTTTTTTTCTTGTGATGCGGGTGTGTATATAACACAAAAAAGTATAGAGTTTAAAAAGCGTTTTGCCAATGACATATAGGGATATAAGGTTGAGTAAAAAAGGTGTTTGTTGTGTTTTCGTCACATTTCCATCTATGGCTTTTGTCTGCGTTACACACAAGGTGGTTACATGATGTGTTTCATAAATGTGGTTTTCTCGTGTTAAACCAGGGGAATGCCTGTTTCTGACTTGACTTGAATCAAGAAAATGCCTCTTTTTCTTATTTTCTAACAAAAAAAATTCTTGCTGATATCGAAGAAAGAGGGAATGGCATGTTACAAAGTGTGCACACATCGTAGTATATGTACATACGTTTTTCTCTCGAACATGTTTCACTTTTTTCCCAAAACACTGCAAAAACGCTCATGACTCACACCTTGTGTGTCCTCGCCCTCGCATATCAACATCAACACATATCAAAAAATTATTGCCAACAGAACAGCTCAAAGCTCATATTCCAGCGCAAGAGTTTTTTTTGTCCGTGTGGCAGGCAATGGCGTGTTTCACATTTTGGATACGGTGAACCATATCGTGATCACAGCGTGTTGCGTGAAGTGAAGACGTTGTGTGACTTTCGGTGACCACTCACTCTGCATTTCACAATCATCTTTCGAGAATTGAGAAGTGAAACACTTTTTTTCTTCGAAAAAAATTATATACCCACCACAACCCACGCACATCATAAAATTTTTTCCCTGTGAGCAAATCGATGATGATAAAGTACTCTGATTTGCATGTGTGATTACGATAATGATGCCTTCGTGTACGGTACATGTATTCTAACTTATCCGACTTGAATTTTCACTTTTTTTCTCTCTCTCATCTAAAATTACTTGTGTGAGCTCCCCCTTCTCTGCTCCAGTGAGAAACTGGTTTCTGTCAAAGTCAAGAAAATGAGGAGAGCAAATGTGCAATCATGGTCATGAGATCATCCTCATCAAATTTTTGCTGTAGGAGTGACGCGGCCTTTTTTCTCCCAAAGTTATCATTTTTTAACATTCCAAAAGCGTCCTCGTCATCATCTCCTCATCCCACTGAAATATTTTTATCAAAAGACGAAAAAATAAACTACGCACAATTTCATCATTTCATACATCTAATTTCCCCTTCTTATCTCGACGGAAAATTTTCCGCGGATGAACAAGAACAAGAATATGAAGATATGCAAAAAAAAATTCTATTTATAACCTGATAACTTATAACATATGCTTATGGGTTTTAGGTATACTGCGTAAAATGGATACTGGAATATGCGTTTGCCAGACGCGTTTATATAGGTACTTTTCTCGCAATTCCCTGGAGAATATGAAAACAAGCGAAAAGGCTTTCTAATTTATTACAAATTATGCATGTTACGTTACATACTTTGTGTGCATTTGAGCAAGCCTTTTTCATTTTCATACTGTTACACAAGAAAAAAATGTGGTCGATGTAATGGTGGTATGGTAGGTAGGACCAAGACCAGTACCAAGACCATTTCTTCTTCTTCTCTAAAACACTATCATTAGAGCTTCAGAGAGAAACAAAAGGTCAGTCCAAATAAGGACAAAACAAATGGCACGGCCCAGAGGATATTTAATAAAAAAAGGGAACACACGGACTTTTTTCGTTCGTTTCATCTTTGTACGCAGCACACACACTCACATGATATCTCGGCCAAGTAAATCTCAGGCGAAATGATCCTTTTAATAATCGTGCGGGGATCACCAGACCAGTCATTCTCTTAAGATGAAGACGAAGAGAATTTTTTTTGTACAAGTCAAGATTGCAGGTGTCGTCACCTTGCTCCATTCCGTAGCAGACATACCTCAAAGGCACATATTACACATAACACATGATACCTTCGTATTCTTTCTGCAGCAGCTGCATCTCCCAAAAACTCTTGAATTCAACCTAGTTCAAGCTTCAGCAAAAATGTTTCCATCGAGCAGAAAAAAGGCATGTTACATATATATAACGTAGCTGCATTATCCTCCCTTCATCGAGGATATATAAAATGGCAAACTTCTCTCTTTTCCTCCTCACTCAAATGCACTGCAGTATTTTTGCTCTTTTAAAAATGGATTTTCTTCCGTCTTCCTTTTTTCCTGGAAGATGGATAAGATACATGAAGTGGAATCGAGGGAAAGAGAGAACAAAAAAATTATTCTGACTTTTACCTCAGCTCAGCTTTTACTTGAGGAAAGTGGATATAAGAAGCAAGTCCTTTTTTTCATACATTTTCTTTAGCGAACATGAAAGATACAGGTAAAAAAATCCTTATAGAAAGTAACAGAAAAAAGAAGATGTAAAACACGGGTTTTTTATCTCTCACTCAGTAATCCATTTCCCTCCCCCATATGCCTTTGCTGAATTCCTTCTCATCAGTTACGTAATAAGTCAAAAAAAACGAAGAAAAAAGTCATTTTGCTAGAAGCTGAGAAAACAGCGTTTAGGTACTTGAACACGAGTTAGTTTTGCAGACGCAACAGAACATGGAAGATTTCTACTCTTTAGCTTTTGCCATTCAATGAAGATGATGGTGTTGTGGAGGATGAAAGGAGAAACGTTTTCCACAGTTTTCCACAGTATTTTTCTTTCTCCAGAACAAAATGCCTCCTTTCATTTCCTTTCTTGAAAGTGAAACACATACACACACATATATATATTTTCGCAAGTTTGTACTTTTTATGTGGAAGAAAAAGAGAGCGGGTTGTCGGTTTTGTGAGGAATCTTTCCTCTGTGTGAGATATGTTCAACATTTTGGAAAATATGTTTTACAAAAAAGGATTCCTCCGAAAGAGTATGTATAGCGATTTAAAGCATATACAAGACTTTGTAGTCTCCTAATGAAATGGAGAAAGTCAAAGCCAACTGAGCCTCAGTGAGTTTGTCAATATGAGTTATATACTCCGCATGGGAATTTTTTTCTGAATTCTTCTTCTGGAGTCATGGAAGAAGCAGGAGGATGATCGTGATCATCATCATCAAAACAGGGAAGAGAGGCTCAGATAGCAAGAACAAGGATGCTCAGCGTGTAATTCGAACAAGAGAAAAAAAGTTTTCCGAGACAATGCTGTTTTCACGTTTGTAAGCTCCAGCTCCAGTATTTTTTGGAGATGAGAAACAAGATCATAAAGATGTAACATGCTTGCTTCCATGTACCATGATGCTTCAACTCAAAAAGAACCACATTCAACTCTCATGTAATTTTCTTCTTCGTCTCCGTCTCAGATCCCATCTCACCTCTTTTTTATCCTTTGTTTATTCTAGCTCCAATACACATGTTTAAACATTCCTTTGTTTCTGCTCCAGAAAAAAGGAAATGGACTATTTTTGTGTGTAAAACGACTCCGACTTCCCTCCACCACTATTTTGTATACACAATGAGCAATTTCTTTGAATTACGAACTCATCCTTTCCAAATATCCATTTCTCCTTCAAATCCTCTTTCTCCATTTTCAAAGCTTGTAGATTGAAAGAATTGGGAGCAATTGAAAGCAACAGCCACAAAAATTTACGTGTTTTTATCCTCGTTCCCAATTTCCCAATACCAATATTTTTCCTATAGTGTTTTCCGCCACACTTTCTATATGCATAAATTTATTTATGTGAGAGTGTTTTGGAAGAGTTGAGTGAAAAGAAGACGATCAAAAAAACTCTTCTCCAGTGTATCATCATGAATGCATAGAAAACTTGTTTATTGTGTTTTCTCTCCCAATTTCGTCCTTCCGAGAGAGGATCTAGTGTGATGCTGATGATGGAAGAGGAATGCTGCATAAAAATGAAACTGGCACAGAAAATAGCGGAGTGAAAATGGAGTAAATTGTAGTGTAAATAAACACCAGACGGAGGAGAGCAGCGAAAATATGCTCAATGTAGCAAGGAAATGGGTTGTGCTTCGTGTGAGAAAAAAAGAATGCGAGGAAAAGTAAAAGTATTTTGGGAGAGAGGAGAAAGCGTGTGAGTGAGCTCATTCCAACCGGCACTTACGTCCCTTTACACATATTTCCCCCCGTAAACTTTTTCCTCTTGCTCAGCCAAGCCAAGCCACACGAGATCTCGAGAGCAGAGGAGTACTCTTCTTCTCTCACTTTTTTTTAACCACGCGATGAGGACGACCCAGGGAAAGTAGTGAAAGTAAAAGTGTGGAAGTCGCAGAGAGAAAGTAAAAAGGGACAGAAGAGAACGAGCTGTTTGTTACTTTTCACTCTGTCCATATTACTTTTACTTCTCTCTTGTACTTCTTTTTATGTCCCTTTCTTTTTCTTGGGAATGCAACGACAAACGACAAGTCGAGTATGTGTTCGCTATCCACACAGTTCCAAATGGAAAAGTTAGGTATATGTGTCCAGTTTCCCCCTTCTTCTTCTCAAAGTCACCAAACATCCAAGGTTTTCCTCGTCTCCACTTGTTTATGGAATAGAAGAGAAAAGCATGCTTCCACTTTTATACAAAGGATTCTCAGGAAAAAAAAGAAGCAGATGTACTCTGCCGTCCGTTCCCTTTTCTCAATCATTTTTCTCTCCTCCCAACGCTTAGAAAGTATGTGTGTATTTCGTTGAGCTTATCTTTGGGTCTTGACTTGACACCAGTGGTGATGATAATGGTGACGGCGACGACGCTGGTGGTCGCCGCCGCCGCCACATGGCATCGCGTGCTTTTCTCCGATACGAAGACGTGCCTCTTTTATATACACACACACGTCATGAAACACTCTCTTTTTTACAAACTTTCTTTCGCAAGAAGAGAGGGGGAAAAGTTTGTCCCGATGAGGAAAAAAGTCGTGTAAATACTACACAAGCTCCTTTTAATACTTTATTTGGAGGGAAAATAGAAGAGTTTCACAAGAAAAAAAGTTTTCTTGATATAGAAAAAGGAGGAATGTATGGACACCGGCTGGTGTGGTGTATGTGTGTCCATTTCACTTGTTTGACCTGGATGGACCCCTTCTGCTTTCCCTTTTCATTCAGTTGAAAGGAGAGTTCTCTCCGGAGAGAGTGAGTGAGAGAGATGATCACATTGCATAAGTAAAAGTAAGTTGAGCAAAAGTAATGAAATGCTGCTTTCATTCACACACATCACCTAGCTTTACTCCCCTTTTGAAATAATAATCAAGACAGATACATGGATGAGAGAGTACATGTGTAACCACACAAAAAAGAGCATTAAAAACGCAAAGGGAACATGATGATAAGAGAGAGAGGGAGAGAGTACCTATACACATCCCATTCGCGCCAGATTGGAGGAACCAACTTTTTTCCTTAACTTTAAGTGAGTGAGCAGAGCAAAAGAGATATTTTTGTTTGCAGCCAAGTCAACTTACCAGAATTCATATACACACATGGCTTTTTGGCTTTCATTTCTGAACTTGCGGAGATTTTGTTCTGGGCATATATTGAGAGAGAGAGAGAGATTTTGTTTGGGGGGAAAAGAGCAAATGTGTGCAATGTGATGAATAAACAAGTGAATAAACCATGAACTTTTTGCACAAACTTTCTCCTCAACAACACACACACACACATATTGTTATGATTATTATTCATCTTTCTTTCAAAAGTTCACATCGTATCTGTATTATCTTCCATGTTTCGCATTGTCTTTTTTATGTGTTTCCTTAAGGAACTCTTGAGCCTCTTTTGGAGGAAATATAAAAGGATCATTTTATTGGACTTGTTTCTGCGAGAGGACTTCTTGCCGAGGAAAAGGCTCCAGAATATTATGTCCATTCCCTTTTATAAACGGAGTGTCGTGACTTTTGTACAGATATTATTCCTTTAAAATTCAATGATGAGCTGAGGGAAGATATAAAAAAAGTGGGAAAAGGTCGTAGTGGCACAATGACTCGGAAATGACTCGCAATTTGCAAAACCCTTGCAGACCTCCACTTTTAGCCAAACATTATAGAGTAATGAAAGAGGAAAAGTTTGGCAATAATTGTAAACCGAGAATGGAGTCGTCTTGTTTCATATCCCATTAGCTTGTTCCCTCGTTGCTCCCATTTTCCAGAAAATCATGACTTTTTCATTTTCGGTTTAGATTTGGAATCTACAAAACGAGAATTGGGATAAGTGAGCGCAGGTGGGTGAACTTTTTCTCCTCCGAGAAAGATATGTGCCATAAAGTCACAAATGTTACCAGATACCAAAAAGACCAGGACCAGAAGCAAAAAACAAAGGCTTGAAAATATATAGACATGTGTGATTTGAAATCGTATTGAGTTCAGTTGAACACTTGGGATATTTTCTTACTTTCTCGTTATGTTCTTGTTCCTTTCGCCAGAGAGATCTGGGTCTGGATCTGGATACAGTTACCGCGTGTGTGTCCATAAGGTGTGCCACAGGGAATAGAAACCTACATTCTGGAAAAGAAAATATTCCATTTTTTCTTTGGAGAATATGCAGGTATTCAATTTGTGATCGGAATACGGAAAAGGATAAATTTATTGTCTTTGTCTGAAGTTACGGGGTCATGCATACACTTGAGAGAACAAAGCGGAATTGGTGATACCATCTTTATTTCCATATTATCCTACATGTTTCCCTTCTCAGCGAATACCGTTTGAAGAATATCCGAAGAAAGTAAGTCATGTGTTTTTTTTTGAAAAAAAATGTGGAGCAGAGCAGAAGAATATGTATACAATCTTTAGTACGTTTTCTTTTCTTTGATGGAAAATTGATGAGGAAAGGAAAGAGATGTTTTTAAAGAGCCAGTTTTACCCTTTCATGACTTATATGTGTGGGTGACGTTTATTGGATTTTAAGAATTACGACCTGTCCGCTCACCCCCAGAAAAGAGAAAATGGAGCAAAGTGAGTAGTCAACTTTCCATCTTTCCAGGAGAAAGCACACACGTTTTTTGCAAAATTGGAATTGGAAGAAAAGCCTGAAGCCACTCAGGTATGGAAAAACGAATATTACGAAACGAGAGAGTAATGGATTCCTGGATGCTTTTTCACATAAACTAGGCTAATTTTTTCTTAAAATGAAAAAAAAAGTTGAAAAGTGGAGTTGGAGTTGGGGAATATGTTCGGTAAGAACATGTGAATATTCCAATTTAATTAAAATATCAACTTTCAAGAATCACTGAGAGCGAAAGTGCCTTCAGTGAAGAGTCAAAATGAACATTTAGGCAAATATGAAAATTGGCCGCATCATTCGTAATGGGAACTGGAAATTAGAAAAATTAAGTGTTTCAAGTAAACACTTTTTCATGCAATTACTTAATGTAGCTGAGATTTTCGAAGTATCGCTTTACAAAATTAACTTATACTTTCCCGTGTTTCCCATGTTTTTTTTCTCCAGGGAATTTCCGTTTGACTTGTTTACCTTTAAATGTGTCACTTCACAAGAGTTGGAGATTCTCTCACAATTTCCTGATTGCATTATTTCGTTGATGACACGACAGCAAGACATTCGAACAAAGGTTTTTTTAGCAAACACAAAACGAACAATGCGAAGAGGAAAAGTCGCCATTCTTCCATCTTGTAAATGGCAAGACAGACAATGGAGTGGAAGAGGGTGATGTGATGAGAAAAGTAGAAAACTTGTGTCAATCACTCTGATATGAAATGAATTGGTTCACTTCTAAGAGTTGGGAGTTGTGAAGTTGTTCAACCTGAATCATGAAAGGAGGATATATTCATTGATTCTCTGTCACTTTTCTCTTTGTACCGCTGTTGCTCTTTCAACTTCCTTTTCAATACATGTCGAATCAACAGAATGAAATGAAAGTAAGCCAAAAGTGACAATTTCAGTTGGTGTGCGGTTTCTGCCAAATCGATTAGTGGCGAAAGTGAAAAGTTTTTTTTTGCTTTTCCTCTTGAAAACTTTGGAATACAAAGCCACAAGACATGTTTCCAAAATGGGCAAAAGAGTATATAGTCCTATTACCCCACCACCTGCAGAGTCGCTATACTTGAAGAGTTTTTGGTTACCTTACAATTTACAATTCGGAGAAAATAATGAATCCGAAATGGGATCTACATGTATCCCCAATCACTTGGAAGTATATAAAATAGTCCTTTCTTTAAATCCAATTTGTCTTCTGTAAAAGATCGAAAGGTGCTGGATTGAATTACGTAGAGCTTTACATGCACTAGCTCCTTGAAGTGATCCTGAGCAGAACCCCTTTATCTTCTAAGCCTACGGAGAAGACAAGGCAATAAGCAATAACAATACCACAAATCACGGGAGGGCAGAGCAAAAGCATTCTTCTCCTAATAAATGCATCATGGGAGACAGATTTAAAGTTAGAAAACGGTAAAAAAGCGAAGACTATAGTTTAAATGGGCATCCTAATTCTAAACGAGTGCAAGAGGTTTCGAGTAAGATTTGTTTTTGGGTTGGGGGCGGGGGTCGGGACAAGGAAAGGTGTAAAAAAAGAAACAATTGCAGTATATCTTGATCACCTGTAACTTTGGGTATTGTTTGGATATTGAAACTGAAAAAGAAGGTATAAAAAAGCATCCAAACTCAGCAAGAAGAGACGCAGCAATAATCATTTGTTTAGAGGAACCAAGGATCTCTTTGAACCTTCTTCAAGGGAGCTGGAGCTGAGGGAGAATTCTATTTACATGCTCCCACTTTTGTTCTTTTTTTACAATCGATGATCATCGACAAGACTTTGTTTACGTTGTGAAAAGTGAGCTCAATTTCCTGAGAGTCCATGGGTTTTCTTAAGGAACATTCAACTTATTTTTTTTGAGGAAAAAGGGAACAAACACGGATAAATATTGAGCTGGGCTGCCAACATCCATCCACATCCTCCCCGACGTACACGAAAGCCCACCCTGATTATTAGAGGAACGGACAAGGACAAAGACCATGTGATTCCTGGAATGACAGCGCTATTTTTTACTTGACTTGAACAATATAAGAAAAAGGAGGCTACAAAGCTTATTTTGTGGATGGATTTGAGAAGATCATGAGAAACTTTGTCATTGTTTAAAAATAAAGTTGTGCTCATGTAAAATGAAGAAGTAGCATCTAGCAAAACTATTCTGAGCATCTCTGAGCTGGAGTGAAACCGAAAAAATGAAGACTAAACGTTTGAAGCCAGCCAAGGGAAAGGGGATTTTTTATGTTAAACTTGTGTAGTTTTGACCAATACCAGAGCGTTTCTTAGTCCCGTCAACTTTTTTTTTCGCTAGAAAAAATAGGAAGTTGTAACAAGGTTCAACTCTTTAAGGCTCACTGTTCCATTTCTCCATGGCTGGAAGGCTCAACAAGCTAAACTACGTATGCATACGAAAATATAAGTTCCTTTCTCCATCTTATCTTGGATACACGCTGAACGAACGTCTTGAGCGAGGAGTCCTTTTAGACGGGGTACACACGCATGCATTCTTATCCAGAGAATGAATGGATATGGATGAATAGTCGTGGAGAGAAGACTGATATCTTTTTCTGATCCACCATTTTTCTATTCTCTCGATGGACAAATCCAGTGGTGCGTGTAGGCCGTGGGCAGCGTTCCGCAAAAACTATATCCACTATGAATGGACTATAATATTGATAACCTATAGACGATACTCAATAAACTATTGGATCAAGTCTGGAGCGGAGAGAGAGAGAATCATAATAGAAAGGGATACGGATCATTGCGTCTTTTCAAAGACAGATAACAGATATATCTCGACCAGATGGAGAATGGATAAAGGAGAATAGAATAAAGCAACGTCGCTTGGGAATGAGTGGAAAAATTTCCCTAGAAAATCCCCTCAGGTTCACCGATCCATAAAATATGCAGGACAAGGCAAGGAACGTTTCTGAAACTCAAACTGAAAAACGAAGAAAAAATTGGGATACAGTGGCAATAAGAAAGTTAAACAGAGTCTTGCTTTCTCTCTTTCTCCAGGTTGAATGGAGAATAATAATGATCGCAAGAGGATGTTAGATGCGACGACAAGCCACGATTCTCTATGAACTCACATCCGTGCTCTCCTTTCTCCTTTTCTAAATGCAGTCTCCAATGACTGGATGAATGGGATAAAGGAAGAGAAAGAGTGGAAATTGGGAGAAGAGATCATAGATTTCACAGCGAATTTGCATTATGTATGTATTAGTGTGTGTGTGTTGAATGACTACAAGTAGTACGTATGTATATGCCTTGCGAGATTATATGGTGGCGATAACAGGGAAAGATGAGTTTAGAAATTTTTCACTCGCTCACACACTTTCTCCTCTTCTCAGGATCGTCAGCTCTCCAGTCTCAACCTCATTTTCTCCAGCTGGGGTGAGTGAGCAAAGAAGAAGCTGCTTCCTTTCAGCATATCATTATAGACTTTTTGTAATCAGTAATGGGACCAGACCAGACCACACACGACGCAGGACCGCGACACACTTTTTCGCGGCTACTTTATCCAGATTTTTTTTGAGCTGTGTGAGTGAGAAGAATGAAGTTTTTTTTGTGTAGAAAAGTACTGTAATGTAAAACTTGGTTGAAAGTTAAGTAAAGGTTGTATGAATAGATACACATGCAGATTATATGCATTTTAGGGATCCTTTATGCAAAAGGAATTGGCCAAGAAGGAAGGATTCTTACTTCCTCAATCCTCATTCCAATTCTCACACCGAATTCCTTCCCGCAAACAGATACATTCCAGCGGAGAAGGAAGAGAGAAAGAAGAGAGACTGGGGGAAGGAGGAATGAAAAGTATCCTCGGGTGGAAGTTGGATTTTCTCACCATCTAAATGGATTAAAACTTCAGATTAAATTAGGGTGTGAAAACGAATTCAGCCATGGTTGAAGGAAAGAAACTAAAATCCTCATAGAGAGTTCCTTCAAGCTTTTCGTCACATTTTCAGGGTGGAGGAGGCGATGATATTATACAGATAAAAGCCTGGAAATACTTTCAAGTCCGAAGTGTGAACTGAACTGAACCTACCATTTGAATTCCCAGGTTCCATCACGAACCGAAAATGTGTGGCGCAGCGCGCAGGAGATTTTTAATGAAGATTTTTTTGGATGAACGAAACTTTTTCGTTGAAAAAGTTTTTTTGCGGACGGAGTTCTTTGCTGGTGTAAAGTGAGGATTTGAGAAGATCAACAACATATTCCAGCCAATTTCTTAAAAAGAAGAATGGGAATTGAGAGAGGTTGAAAAGCTGGATGAATGCACTTTCAGAGTTGCTAGTTCTCCATGATCCAGTTATGAGGTTCATGAAAAAGAAGTTTAAGAGGATATCCGATCGACTGGTTATAATCAGTTTCACAAATATTTACTTCGATGTGACCGTATTTTTGGAATTAAGGGATTTACAAGATAAAACAATGGAAGTAGTCACGATGTGCAAGTAGATACTATAATATGCGTCATTCCCATTCTCCCATAATGGGCGTGTGTGATTTGTGATGTAAACAGCCTAAACTAGTATGACTCATATTTACTTTGTTAAATGAAATGCTGGCCTTGTCGATGCGACATTCAAAATAGCGGTAGCATATTCAAGCTATATTTAGGTCATAATCATTACATAAAATTGTGTTGGAGTATACAATGAAGTAATACGCTTGCATTTTCAATTGGCATAAAACTAAAATTATGAATTGAGCACAAGGGCACAAATAGATCAAATGTGGACACGCAAGTCACCATTTTAAAACGGATGTGTTGATGTGACAGAAAATCCCATACTGACCCACATCAACAACACATTAGCTTAATTGTCGTCGTTACACAACTATCACATTTAGTTACATTAAAAAATCCAGTTCAAAATCAATATTAAACCACAAATTACAATATTATTAATACAAGATACCGAGGAACAGTAAATCCATAATGATCCAGTTTCATTTTTAATGAAACTCGGATGAATTATGGTTCTAAGCACACGTAGCAGCTCCAGTTCCAGCAGCAAGCAGTAGCACCCTGAAAGGCTTATCAATATCATATTCATAAATTCATATTTCAGATCAACCTCTCCTTTTCTTAATCGCAACCTGCGCTTCTTCGCAAATGTCGAGCATCCTTTCCCTCACGTCTGGATGCTTGCAGCCAAGTTCAAACACCATTTCCTTCCTCCCCTCATTCCAGAACTTTTCCCGTTCAGCCTTGCCCATTTGGCTCACGGATTTATCAATGTCACCCGGTCTGAGAAGAATGATCGGGAGAAGCATGATCGCTATTAGGAAGCCATACTCCGTCAAAGCTTCATATTCCTCCTTCAATTTCTCAAGTGTCCACTCTCTCACAGCCGCTTCCTTCGAAGGCAACAACTTGCTTGGATCATTGAGAACGGAAGTGAATTCTTCAAAGTAGGAGCGGAGCACTTGATCCGTGTGCTTACTTCGGAATTCCTTTGTTGCGCCCACGTTGAGCACGTATTGAAGATCAGTGAGAGGGGAAGCATATCTTGTCAACTGGAAGTCAATGAAACGGACGATGGACACATCATCCTTCTTGATGAATACGTTGTTGAGTCGAACATCCCCGTGACAAAGGCATGAGAAGGATGTTGTGCCAGGCTTAACGAATTCTGTTATCCGTGACCATACTCCCTTCTCCGCATCGTATTCCTTCAGAAATGTAACCAACTCGGGTCTGTACTTCTCTGCCAATTCTACAATTGCGTTGTACGAGCCCAGCATAAGTGGAGACATGGTGCTAGCTGTTGCTTCGCAAAGCAGGAACTCTGCGGTTGTGATTTCGTGTTTTTCTGGCAGGGGAATTCCATCTTCTCCTTCAATTACTGTAATCATTTTGAAAATTACCAAGTGAAATTTTATATTTTTTCCTGATTTGGCCAGATCATATGAATTTCCATTCGCTATGCACGCACATCAAAATGTATAATAATGGTTTACCCAGGGATGATGCATGAAATCGAGCTATAGACTTCATAACAGAGAGACACTCGTCGAGACGAATTCCTGTTCCATGCGTTTGTGGAATGTAATAGCCCATCGATACCAAGTTATCCATGAAAATACATGAATACGATTCTCCTTCCGTGTAGTAATGATGCAATTTTGGAGACAAAGCTGGCGACAAATGCTTCTCCGCCTCTAGAAATATTTCCATTCTGCTCAGAATTTCTGAATACATGAGGTATTCTTTTGTGAAGATGATGTTGAACAGGTAGCGTCGGGCATCTTCCTCAGAATCCAATATTTGAGATTTGGCAATTAGTGTGTAGTTGAATTCAGTACTTGGGATTGCTGAATTATTGTTTGGCTTCGCTGACAGCGAAAGAGCATATATTTCACTAAGAAAATTGTCCACTGCAGAACATGGTGTTTGAATGGAGAAACTGTTGATTGTGTAATCACTATTATCACGCTCCTTTGTGAGTAACTGAGTTAGCCCATCAAAGATTTTGGATATGATACCCTTTGAGATACTCATGGCTATTATGCTTAAATCAAACCTGCAAAATCTTTTTTGAAAATCAAAGTCCGCGTGAAGACGTAGAAGTTGAAACTAGATAAAACTATTGAAGGCTTTCCTTGGGAATGTTATTAAAAATGCTCTGTGCTCTGCTGAGCCTACGATAATACTGAACGTTCAAAAGCAGTCAAATCAGGGCACTGATGATTATGACTGGCATGGGTAATAAAACAACGTATGCATCGCAAGTCATTTCGATGTGGTAAAGCCAGTTCTTGTAACGGGACGTAGAATGCGTGATTACTGTAGCCGCATCAAATAATAAAAACACATATTTCCCCAATATGCATGCACGAGTCATTTTTTGTTACGCTGATGTTGTTCATGTATTTACGATTGAGCAGCTTTAGGAGTTTAGGAGCATGGTGAACATGTTAATAATGCAATACAAGCAGTTCGGATTACAGTACCTTTTATTATCAGATATTTCACTTACATACACACGTACAAAAAACTATGTAGTTAGTTCATAGGTGAGGATATAGGCATATTTCTCTCAAAATTCAAAGCAGGCTTAAAATGTGCACATTTGCAAAGCAGGTAATCTCAATAATCTTTCGCACAAAATGACAATATACGGAATACTGAATACGGATTTCTAGATTTCTACTAATATGGCACTTGCATTGTACGTTAATGTACATGCACCCCGCTTTGGCTTGAAGAAAGAGAGCAATCGTAGAGTAAAATGCTACCTGCTTTAGATCAAACGAAAGGAAGAATGCCGTCACTTAATATCGCGAAGTTATTTTTAAGGTTTAGAAACAAATAGTTATGTGTCTATGTAACTATATCTTTAATATGGTTAATAACCACAGTTGTCCAAAATTGCATAATTACAATTAACTTTAACACAAAATCCCTAATGATTAGTATTAGATAGTAACTAAGAATTAATAACTATTACATTAAATTAATAGCCCTTGATTTATAATTTATATACACCACAGCTAGACCAAATCCACTTCAGTCGTAAGTAAAAATGAGCTTTCCATTAAACGAACGATTATCTTTGCAAAGTGGAAAGATAATGTGAGTATGCATGCTGAATGGAGTATAGAATTTGAAAAACGCTTCTTAAAGCTTAAATCATATTCAATTCCCCACTCCTAGTAACACTTATGGACTAATTGGACAATGCACATCATTAGCGCACAAAAAATAAAGATTAGCATACTTCAGGAATTTTAAATGTCGTGGAATCAAAATACCCGGTTATGCCTTTGTTTTTGGGTGATCTGGTTCTCATTAATGCTAATTATTCAAATGGGTTTCGGGTTTATAATATTTATTCATCGAAGAATAGAATGAATATTGGTATTGTATTCATTAAATGAATGCTTCTCAAGGAATATACGAATAAGAAAATTATTATACCATATTGCACTAGCACACACATTGGTTGATTTTAAATGTAATGTTTGCATCGTTTGCGCAAGTTTCGGTGAAGATTCCTCCAAGGGGGCATTAACTTATTAGTTATATGGGTGGGTATGTCCTCGCAAGCTCTTTAGAGACTTCCTGAATTACGCATCTGGATTTTCCATGCAGATCCTTTCGGTACAAAATAGCGGTAAGCATATAAAGCGCTGTGATTTTCACATATTTGATAAGAGTAAATATCGTATTTTTGGGAGAGCATTTGAAAAAATATGGCAATTCCGTTAACGATGTGCACGTCGAATTTTATTCAGCCAAATATGGGATCCGAAGAAGTGCAATCGTAAAAGTTGAAGTGAATGACCGTTTCGTAGAACCCTTTGAAAATTTCACCAATTATTGATGTGCACTACATACTACAAAACAAAATTTTTTGAAATTTTTAAACCACCGAATACAAATCAAAATTCGATGCATATAGCATATTTAATGTCAGAAATTCAATTCAAACGTCGAAATTTAAATGAATTATTCATCAGCGCTACAAAACACAAAATTGTTGGCAAGTTTGAAAGTACTACAATACAAATGAAAATCAGTGCAAAGACCATATTTAATGTAAGGAATTTAATTCTAACGTCGACGAAGATCTGTAGCAACAATGAAACATATAGACGCGTTCAATGTGGATTTAATAAAGCGAATTATTACTTAACTATTGCAGCAGCAGAGTGTACACAAACTTTTTTGAGCGCTGCTGCTCGTATTTAACTATATTTTTTAAAAACATTTTTATTTGTCCGACTAAAGTGGAAATTTAATTGACTGTTTTTTAAAAGTTACCACAAGTATCAAAGAGTGATTTATTGATTAAAACATTGATTTAAATAACTTCAGTTAGTTGTTTTCAGTGATTCAAATCGGTCACTGACTCTTTTTACTATATTTTTCAAAAACATTTTTATTTATCTGACAGAGGTCGTAATTCAATTGACTAATTGTTTTTTAAAAGTCTCTCCAAGTATCCTTAAATGGCTTAGTGGCCAAAACACTGATTGAAAGAGATTGACTCATCGTCAGTAGTTTTCAGTGATTTAAAGCAGTGATTCGGAAGAAGGTATTATTATCGAGAGGATCAACACCACTCCCGAAGGTTGCTGAAATCTGAAATCAACCGGTCACAATTGGGGCTAGACGAGACAACACATCAGTGCTTAGGCATCAAATCTGTGGGCATACCAGTATAGTTTTAGTTAGCCATTGAGTTGTCTTTAAGGATACGTTGATAGCTAATACATTTAGTTATCAACTTCGGTTAGGTAGGTAAGTCTAGCTAAACTAGATGTTTACCTTCATTAGACATTGACTTGGAGTTTGGAAGCGATCATTATTATCAAAATATGACTAATTTTACAATTGAGTTGTCTTTAAGGATACGTTGATAGCTAATACATTTAGTTATCAACTTCGGTTAGGTAGGTAAGTCTAGCTA
>JAQFZW010001000.1:0-35755 GCA_034687055.1 Heteromurus nitidus | reverse complement strand
CAAAATTTCTTGTAGACAAAAAACCCAAAATCATGTACACAAACGTGTTATAAAAAACACACAGGATAATTTCGCTCTATTAAAATTAGTGCTTAATGCATATATTTGTATACATACCTACATACTACATACCTTGGTTAGCATAAAATACAAATACTGCTTCCCAATTTTTCTTTTATCCACATTTTTAATGTATTCTCCAAAAGAAAAGTCGTCAATCCGTCTAAGAAAATGAAATCCCCTCTTTGAGTTTTATGTACAGCGCTCATTTGTCTTCCTCGAGAAGAGAGTTACGAATGCCTGACTGGTGCCCTTTCTACAATTTTCTTTCTTCTGTGTAATATTGAACGAACTTTAAGTTTGCATATACAAACTCAACAGTTGCGGATCGTCCTCAAAAATCGTCAGATCAATAATGGAATCAAATGAATAGTAAATATAAATACAGACGGTATAAAGATTCGTGTAATATTCGATGCTCAACTAGTTCCAGCTACTCAAACTCAGCCGGTTTCGAAGGTATCTGGTCTCACATGATACTTTATTCACCACCGCCACCACCTCACCTCGCTACTTGAGGTGACAACGTAAAACCAAACTCCAACCAGCCAACACGCTTATATATCTCTATTTCCAGCCTACGATTCTCCATTGTTTGTCCCTCGCTACGACTCACTCTGATCAACTGAAAGGAAGATCTTTCTCCATCTCAATCCCTATTTTTCCACTGAGAGTCTCGTCGAAATTTTTTTGTTGCGTCCCCTCTTTTCTCCAGTGAAATAAATAAGAAAAGGGGAAAATGTAATGTAAAAAATATATATAACTTTTTTTCTCGTTATCTTTGAAAAAAAATTGTAAAAGGATGAGATGCTTTTATCTTGAATACGGTATTATACAGAGGCTTGACTTGTTTTTCTGTGAATGTGAATAGGTAAAAGTATCATCGTATCTTCGCATCTATAAATATCACATTCACTTGATTATGTCTGGCTTCTGGAAGGCCTGCGTTTGCTGAGGTTCCCTTCCACATCGTATTCTAACAGTATTTATCCATGCAGCATTTCCCCCCTTTTTACGAACATTTTCCCCATTCTCTGGAGAAATGCATGGAGTTCTGTTCTGTAGAATGCATTACTCACCATTCCCTTGAAACAAAAAAAAGAAACCTCCTGATGTAATAAATCCAATTTGAGTTGACAATGGGGAATGGGGACAGATGGTGATAGCAAGGCATGCAGTCGGAACTGAACATGTTGCACTGCACTCACTTTGCACCACAACTGCACAAGAATCTGATCATAAATTCGGCTAATATGAGATTTTGCCTGTGACACCTGCCTAAAACATTCCCAAAATACCAAATTGAATATGGAGGGAGGCTATATCGTATTTACGATGAGGCACGCGCTTGAATTCGCCCAGAAAGTTCAACCTTTTCATGGTTATTTTTGTAGATTCACTCACGCAAGATGATTTTTTTTACCTTGTGTCGATTTTCGGTAATCCTTTTGTGATAAAGGAAAGTATTTCACCTTGACTTGCTTTCTCCCGTTTGAGAAGAAAGATGTTTTCTCTGAATTCATACATTTACTTGGAGAGCTTTTTTCTTTAGCATGAAAAGTCCTTAGCCCACTTGAACACAAAAAGGGGTCTCTCACTCAAACTAATTGAATATCTTAGAGGAGAGGTTGAAGACGAGTGTCGGTATTAAGTTTCAGAATGCCTGCTATCATCATAGTAGCCTGATTGTCTCTAGCTGATTGACTCTTTCCAGATGAAATGCATGAAAAGGGCATAAGATGTAAGGAGCCATCTTTTACTTTCTATCTCAACGACTCATCTCGTTCTCATCAGTCCAGAGAAACGACATCGAGTGCACAGTGCACATGCCCGTATACATTTTCCGTAGAATATCCTTTGGCGATGCTGGATGTGGATTTCATCGAGGGCCCCATGAAAATGCCCAACTTTTCCAATAAACTTAAATAGCCTGCTCCCTTTTAATTCCCGATCTTTCCAGATATTAAGCTACTTATCAACCAATGTACATGTTATGCACCGCACACTGAGCCACTGAAACAAGAAGAGTAGAGAACATGTTGGGCTGAGAAGCGGAAAACGAGTCACCACACATCCCTTCTTGCCAGCTATTTTTAAAGATGATAAGAGCACAGCACAAAGGGGACACACCAAAGGAGAGAGAAACCCGATGTAATTTCGAGCTGGAGGGAATGAAAAACTTTGGGATCAACTTGGCATGAAAGTCAAAATGCATCCATTGGCTCAAGACGAGGGAAATAGAGAAGGAGAGAAGATACTTATTGCTGTTCCTATGTTCCAGAGGAAGAGCTCAAGCTTGGAAGCTCACACTCACAGCTCAATGCACATCTGACCTACATCATTTTAATCATCAGAGTGAGCCCCCTTCTTCAGTTAATGGCTAATCGGTCAAAGCTAAACCAAATAATAGGAAATGCCACTTGTGATCTAAACTGTTTGAGAGGAATACGTACCCACGTAATAAGTACAAAACCAAAACAGATCAGCATGTAATATATCAACTTAAAGATTTTCCAGAAACATTGCTCAAAGAATATATTGAAGAAAGTAGTTCCTCACAAAAAAACTGAATGGCAAGTGAATGGAAAAGGAATCACAGAAAGCTGTCCGATTTATCGATCTATGACGAATGTGCCTACGCTAAATATGTGGTGTAAATAGTTTTGTCGATTTCGGAAGGCTTTCTCGCAGAAGAAAAATAAATATGAAACATAAAGTTCCACGACGCTAGCTTTCCTGTAGGAGATTGAAGGGTTGAACCAACGACAAACCTACGTAGGATAAAGCATATTTTTTTCCAGGAACTATAGGAAGTGCAAACAAAGATAAAACTACACTGCGTTGAATGCAAAAATGAAATTTCTTTGTGCATTAAATATATGTTCTTCTCAGAGCCTTGTAGTTGTAGGTCAAAGTTTTACTCAAAACTGAAATTGGAAGGGAACTAGAAAGATGTCCTCTTTACACGTGTCATCTATTGGTTTGTTCTTGTCGTTCTCAAATAAAGTTCAATGAGATTCGAGATATCAATAAGAGTCTTCTTGAATGTAGCATACGTTTATGGTTGTTTATTGCACAACTTTTCAAAGTAAAAAATTTATATGAAGAGTTCATAGTTTTCTTTGACGTTCCCTCCTTTCTGGAAAAAATTGGCACATGTTTCCACCATTTTCTCCCCAGAGATTCATAGTGTCACAGAAAATTGATTTTGTGACTTGTACCAATCAAAGAAAATTGGCCAATTGATGGAACAGTGCACCTATCATTATCATTCATACTTAATTAAAACAATCATTTCAACCCAAAGGCTATTGATCCCAAAAAATCATTATTATTCTTCCCTGTACTAGTTGAACTGAGCCATGGTTTGGAAAAAACGATCGAAGTCCACCGAAAGTTCTCACTGTGAATGAAGTTCCATGAATAACTCATTCGACTACGACAATGAAAATGGACCAACGATCTATATCCTTGTTTGCAGAAGTCCTACCTGTCGCCGTCTTCCAAGCCCAAACCCAGTAAAACAATTCAATTTTCTTCACTGGACTCAGCCTTTCATCAGAAACACAAATACTGTTCTTGCAGTTTTCTTTTCTTTTATGAATACTGCACAAGGTTCCAAAGCCGTGTACATATCAATATATCATTCACACAATTTTGCTTTATGAAAATTGCAGGTATTTTATAACTCAACGCAAGCATATCAGCGTCTAGGCAGAAACATTTGCAAAAGCGTACTGATATCGACCTTGCCTCACCACACCAATGGTAAGTGTATGCAATGTAGAATGTAATGTAGGAAGTGTGCTAAAACAATTATACACATGTCCGCAATTTTTACAATAGTTAATGTATCTTAATCCTATCGACTAAATCAAACGGCATGTCATTTGCTCATCAAATACACAAATGTCAACAGAACAAATATATCATAATTATAAAATTAATAAGACTCATACGTATTCCTTCACTTTTCATCCACTTTTCTCCACAGGGTGTGCGGATAAATCGTGCTCTAGTATCCATTTCCGGACTATTGTCTGACATGTCGAGTGGATCAAGTAATTATTATTGCCAACGATCAGTCGTGAAGGTTGTTGATCTGATGACGGACGATTAGTCACGTAAATTGGAAATATTACCTGCCTATTTTGTTTTGTGCTAATGCCTACCTAATACCTATGCAGCGTAAATGATTAATTACGTCAGGTTAAGTACGTACTTTGACTTTTAGTAGTACACAATTTCAACTATTTTCTGATTCAACTTTCCGAAAATATTCACTTCTTTGAAGTGGAAGTAAAAATGCGTAGCCACAGCCAAAAGCGAAAAGAAGTACTTTTATCGTTTAATTATTTTTTGCGTTATATTCTTATATATTTTATATGTTCGTATTTAGAAGAAATGCTGTTTTCAAAGGAAGCGCCCTGCGAAAATACATCATACCCATATTTTCCCAAAAAACCTATCCAAATTATAAACCAGTCTGTTTGAAGCATATAATGGTAATGGTTTAGGAATCCATCACATCAACATCATTAACGTGTAATCGCCTTCTTCTATGATAACGTTTACGTCCTATTAAGCAAAAGATTTCTGGAGAATTGTGTTGAAGTAGACATAAAGCCTCCGATTTCCTCTCTGAGCTGATTTTGTTGTGATCGAGTCGAGTTTCGTCTTTTAGCTCAGAAAAATCATTAAATACGCCTACATCTAAAAGGAATTTAAAACGCTGAGAAAGTGCTCGACTTAAAAATCCGCTTTTCCCTTTTTCAACTTTTCCACGAAATCAAGTAATTCAACCTGCTCTCGCCCACATTCCTTTTGGCTGACTTCATTTTTTTGTAAACAAGGACCATCGGGAAAATGGTTTGGACGAAGTCAACGCAGGCAACAAGCTATAATGACTTTGACTTCCATGTCCAAAATGTTTATTGCATCTTTGCTTACCCTATCTGGAGAAAATCAGACGATAAAAGGTGCTTTTCTTCCAGAAAGCGAGTTTATCATTAATTTCCAAAGTTATCGACATCACTATCAACCATCAAAACATGGTGTAGTCGTGATTTTCACGATACGATTGTAGAAAGGAGGAAAGAAAAAACACTTTTCACAATCAGAGGAACAACTACATGCATGCCAGTTACGTTTTCAAACAAACCAAAATCTCGCACACGCCATAGTTATCAGGGAACAGGAACGTACATACAAAACAAAGTCACGCATAGATGCATGAGAGAGAAACATTGAGATAAACTGAGCTGGAGACCCTGTGAGAAAATTGTTTTGTATGCAGCACAAGCCAAGGGGTAATACGTTGTGACGTGCTATTCGGCTAGACGCGAGTAACTTGATATTATACTGCTGCACTATAACTTTGAGCCCAGCTTGTTCAAGTTATTATGCTCCTTTCTTTAATGTAATAAAATAGCTCCAATCTGCAATGTTTGTTGGAACTAAGGAAAGGAAAAAATCAGAGAAGATTGAGCGAACCAATAAACCTTTTTTTTGTTACAAGATGATTATAAATTAAGGTGAGTTCCAGGTGGAGTTATCTAACATAATATATTATGATTACAAATGCTTATGATTGCATTTAGTTAGATTCGTCAAAGATAACATTGTGACTTATTTCGAGGGGAGTAACTCTATTTATCGCCTTTTATGCCGAATTTTTTATTTTTTTAGGTTCTAATGTCACGTATGCCCGTCGATATGACATAACAGTCAAATTTAAAGGTTTTTAACCATGTTTAGATGCATTTAGACATGGTAGATTTGGCATTACATGTTACAGTGCTTCATTGACTTTCTCTGATTTCTCCGAAATATAATTAATTGTGATCAGCGATGTTACACATTACATGTTCCACATTGACGGTATCTGTGATTTTTATCTGGTGTTTAGTTTGCAAAATAAAATTGTAATAGGTATTCAGATACAACACACTTTTCTACACTGTGTATATGTGAAGGCGTTCCTCCGGTCCGGTTTTGGTTTTAGCTTTCACCAACGCTTTCTTGAAACGTATATAATCAATAAAAAAATCCGTGTAATTTTCCAGGGCAGGAGAAACGATTAAGGAAAGAAGGAAACAGAGTTTGACAAGGAAATTCCTCAACAAATCTTTTTCTATTTCTCTTTCACGAATTCCTGCCACGCATAAGCATATTGCCCTCTCCTCCTCTTTGTATAAGCAATATATTGACCACGAAGCAGTTATAACTATTCACATTTTTCTTGTGCTAGTCATAAGTGGCGACGGCTCCGCTAACACAACCAGCGTTTCTCCACCACAAAAAAAACTTGATACGCAAATCTTAGCACGAACTTCTACGAAAAGTCTAATACATAAGCCAACTGTATGACCAAGCCACGGCCAGTCACTGCATTACTGGCGATGATAGTCCATATAATGTGTAAGTCAAAAGAGTACAATGTTTAATGAATTTCAATGTTTGTTGATGATGAACCAATATACAAGGAAATATGTATCTTTTATCACTAATCCTAAGAATTGTTTGCCCGTTGTAATTTGTTTTATTTCACATGATCTACGATTTCACATTCTAAATGGATTTATGTATATTGCACTATACAGAAATATGACCAAATTATTTTTGCCTGTTATCAACTAAACCAAATTTCTCTGATGTTCTTCACTATTTTGGTTGATTTTCAATGAAGTTCAATTCAAAACCGACATATATTTCATAAGATTTCAGGCCATAAGTACAAAAACGTATGCTTCACATCGGCATGAAACGACATGGCATGCATGTCATGAGTCACGAAGTTCTTCTCTTACCACATGTATACTTTTTATATGTATTTTGTGCTCCTTATTTATCCTTGAACCCTTGCTCTTATCACTTTCTCGGTTGCTTTTGTGGTCCCTTTCTTTCCAAAATTCGGAGAAGATTATCGGCGGTTGGTTGAGACAAAGGGCTACAAGCTTTACTAGCGGAAAACGATTTGAGCATATTTTTTGTTTAAAATTGAATGCTTCCTCCACTACCTTTCCAAGAAGAGAAGAAGAGCAATTTAGCAACTCAAGTTTTGGCTGGATTTGTTCGAGTTTTTATGGGGGTAGATTCACGAGTCATCTTGTGTTAGCGTTCCTATTGAGTCGCATGGAAGACTTATCTTTTTTCAGGGAACAAGAAAAATGTCGATGTCTTTTATTGCAGTTTGCAGAAAGGAAGCATACTAGAAAAAGGAGTCGATACGTTAATGTTCGTAATGAAATAAAAAGATTTTCCTTCCGTGGACGAGGAAAGTAAAAAAAAGAAGAAGCCTTTTTGTCCTCTCCTTAACTCTGTTCCTGCTCAACTGAGTATCATTTTTGGTCGGCTGCGTTGATTTATCTCAACTTTAATTACTTGTTCTTGTTCCTTGGCTATGTTTCTCCTTTGCTTTATAGTTCAGAAGGACATTCCAAATGATATAACGATAGCCTCCATACTTTCCTTTTTCTCGTAAAGAAACATTATATTATCCTCATTTCCAACCATTTCACTCATTTCGCTTTGCTCTCCCTCATTCATTTTATGTTCGCCACTGTTACTGTCTTGAGGGACATTTTCCAAAGCTGAGTGTGAGTGTTTTTTTACAAGTGCGGGTCGTGAGTTTTTAGTAACGATCGCTTTACTTTTTTTCCAGCCAGAGTGTATGTACATGAAGAGAGAGAGAGAGGCAGACTATATGGATATTTCTCTGGTGGTGGAAAGTGAAAAGCATTAATTATTACAAGAGTTACTCTTTCTAATTGTTTCCTTTCTCACAAGCTTGAACTCTCCTTCCCATTTTACACTTTTCCCAACCGCCATATTTCCTAATGGCCTTGCACACGACGAAGTATCTTTTCAGGGGGAAAATATGTATGGAACTTGGAACTTCAAAAGCGGATGCTAGGCGTATACAAGCGAACGCTGGAACCGTCAAACACATTACTTTTCTCCGAGTGAAAGAAAGTGTGTGCATCAACGTGCATAGTCAGGTTGCTGATACCTGGACAAGCGCAACGTGCAGTTTCTACCTTCTCCAAACTGCCTTGCTCTCTCTCTCTCTCTCTCTCTCTCTGTTGTTGTCGGTCGTTTTGCTTTATCTGGAGAGAAAATTGGAGTAAATTACAACATGTAAGTATATGAGGTACATTTTTACACCGAACCCTACCCAAAATAGCGTTTTGGGGGAAATGCACGTATAATTAAAAGGTGCACTTTTCTTCTGGGTCAAATCGATTTCCCCTTGAGTTAGTTAGAAAGTGGCCTCCGGTCGGAAACGGAAGCCAATGCCGTACACTTTTTACCTAATTTCTTGCCGTCAGTTATAAAAATGTACAATTACTTTTATGTTTTTGTATACCGATTCGTGATTACTTCTGCTCGTTCCAGCAAATTTATTGACTTTAATTTAACGGAATGCCTTTCTTTTTCGAGCTCAATTATTCAATTCATAAAAACTTTCATTAATTTTGATCTACAAAGGACCTACCATAGTGCAAACTTTTCGCGTCATTTTCTCGCGACTCCGACAGAAATGGGATTTGGACACAAAATCGGTCGTTGTGCGAATAATATATATATCTTATACGAAGCGAAAGCAATGTAAATTGAGCTTTGTTTCAACTGCAAAGTACTTAAAAGAGGAAACTTCATTTTAAATATCGTTGCTCTTCGAATTTTTTCCATTTCCATCGATAAATTCCGCAAGGGACAAGGGAGTCCTTTTGCTGAGAATTGAAATGATGCTTTACAAATCATGAAACTTTTTCAAATACAGTTGATTCCTGAGTATAAACTATTTTTAACTTGGAAAACTTTTCCAGTATGTCATCTTAGGAAAGAGGGAGCGGGGAGAAGGATCGCAATATGAAGAGGGAGTATTACATTACAAACTGGAAGGTGGAGACATCTTCTATCTGGAGTGGTTTATTGCTCATATACAACGCTCAGTGTATTACGCGTCTTCAAAATTAAAATTAGTGAGCCGATAATAGTTGTAATAATTGAATCCGAATCCTACATATTTTATTAGCGTTGAGATCAGGATTATAATCATCTTACTCCATGAATCTAATATTCCGCACATACCAAAAAAACATATAGGACGTGGAGTGTCCTTGAGTATACTACAAACATATTGCAATGTGCACTTCACAGTGTACAAACCCAACCTAGGACACACATCAGACACATTATGTGTCAAAGTGCCAACGTGCGACTAAAATTTCCACCTGCGCTAAAGGAACACACATTAGTGTCTGTCTGGTGGTTCGGGTTAAGTCTCATCCAGGTATAAGGACACCAGTACATCGTTTCGGATGACATCGTCGTAGATTTTATTCAATACATTTGCACTAAATAATTGTGAGAGACCGGAATACAGAGTGCATGGAGCAATGGAGCTGGATGGAGATTCATGCAAGAGTTGAACGAATACACACACACGCAATATATGATACGAGAAGCCACACTACATTCCATTGATTGTTAGTTACGAGGAGATTCCAGGAAATCCAATAAATTCATGTGCTCCAGTCCAAAATGAAATATGCCGAAGCAATCTGCCATTATAATGCCCCACCTATTTATTATTTCAGTCCGGTAGTGGAAGGAGTAGTAGCATGCCAACCACCACAGTCATCATCATCTTTCCTCTTTCACTTCACGAACACATTTTCTCACCCGGCCTTGTTAGTAGGGACCATTCAACTGAAGCTAAAAAATACTTGAAGAGTGGGGGAGAGAGAGGAGAGAGGATGTGGGAGCGATCCTATAACTTTATCCCCTTTCGAGTTCTTGATACGAGGGAGACTTTCCTTTCTTTCCCATCTCAATTGAATGTTAAACTCGCAATTCCACTGCAACTCTCGAAATACGCGAATGGATGAGTGCGTGGAGGAGGAAATGGTAGAGGTGACTCTATTTAAATCTCTTCCCTATCTTTTCACATCACGAGACTAGAACCAACGATGAGTCTCGATTTCACACGCCACAAGTTAACGGATTCCCGAGGATGGATGGATGGCGTGAAATTGTAGGATTCCTGACGAAAACCACAGCTTTCACGCTGATTATATTGCATTTCAAACGGGAGGCGTGGGATCGCTTTTTTTAAATATAGAAGTTTTGGAAAATGTTGAAGTTTGGAAGAGTTACATACGTCATATATGATGCGTGACTCATGTGTCCCCTTTGTTTCTCCATTGTGAAATAATATGTGAGTACAGTCCTAGTCCGCGAATACAACATTTGTAGAATGTTTAGAATAATCTTTAAAGATAAAGTAGAGAATATTTAAACTGGCTACTACACTTTTATCCGACGCACTTTTCTTTTAATGACGAAGGAAGTGAAACTCGGAAGAGTTTGTTATGGCATGTGTATAATATCTCAACTTACTGACTCACTCGAATATAAACTTCTTTTTAAGGAACTAGACAGCAGATCCAAAGTCCTCCGCTCTACCTGACAAGTAAGAAGGGACGAAGAAATTTAAATTCTTGAGTCAGGTCTATTTCATCTCCGTCAGAGATATAGGCATCATAAAAACAGATACGCCCAGTTTAGCACAATGAATGTTCCTCATCCCAGACTTCAGACTAATCAAACCCGTGCGTAGTTATTAAGAAAAGTGTAATGACAAGCCGCATTAAACACAGGGCCTTAGAAGGAAGCGAATTTTCGTTAAACGGGAAATGAAACTGAATATGAGATGACAACACAAAGTTTTTTTTTATATATTCCTCTATACTTTTCCCTTCCAATCTTCCCTCTCACGAAGAGCAACATAATAATGTTTTAGAACTCTCCAAGCTACTCAACTATATTTTTCGGTTTCGGAGCCTCGATGCGTGCAGTAATACGTTGTGAAATAATTACAGTCTAAGACTTAAAAGTACGAAAGTAACAAAGTTAGGAACACGCCGCTCTACGATGGTGGTTTCAGAAGATGCTCAAAAAATGTTATTAACTTTGGAAGTGCATTAAATATAGAACGTATATCATTCTCATCACATACACTCCCCCTCATTTTCCCTTCCTTTGTCATATCCAGCTAAAATGATTTGATGATATGCTTGTTCGTGTTATCCATCCATGAAAGCATTTATCATTCTCCCCCTCTGCGTGTGGTGCCGGTGCTTCTTTTACAACTAAAAACAAAAAGCCATACGCGTACAAGTGCGTACGTCCTTGCTACACTTTCACCTTTCCTGTCATTAATTGACTTTTCTCCAACTGCTGAAGTTTTTGCCTTTACGGGGTGCAAAGTGCGTAGAACAATAATGAGCAATGATGTTCTTCTTCTAACTTCCAGAAGCAGGGAAACTACACTTCAAAATTTCAGCTGCCTCCCCCTCTCGTGATTAATAAGTTAAACTGATTGTGAGTTTTATTAGACTTTTGAGAGCTCTTACTAAGATCCAGCCGAGCGGAACTAACAAGGAAAATATTTGAAGGAAAAGGGGCTACATTGTGAATTTCAGGTGGAGGTATGATATGGTGACGAACTCCAACAGGTGCATGCAAATGAGAAGTTGGTGATGACGGAGGATTCCTAGTAACATCACCACTCTCATTTAGTGGAGAGCACTAGACCTGAATCAGTCTGACAATGAAGAACATAGCCTTGCCGAGGAAATATTCAAGCGTTAATCTTATCATGAGGTGGTTAGTATATAATAGTTCACATAACTTTGGGTGGCAGATTGTGCTTCCAAGCCCTTCAGCTCTGTTTAGTTATTTAATGCACGCATCCAGTCATGAAAGGTAAGTTAAATATGACCCCGTAACATACAGACAATTCCACACCAAATTCTTTTAATAATTCTGTTGAGTATATAAGTGAATATAAAATCGAGTTGCCAAAAAATCATAAAATCGATATGTAGCCGGGTACGAGGAAGTCGTGTCGTTCACCAAAACGGAACGTTGGTTTGGGCAAAGCGTCGTCATTTCGTCTAGTCTCAAGGTCAGTCTCAACTCAACTTGGATTATTAATTAAATATCCACAAAAGCTCGCATCACTTGTACATTGTACAGACATAATTACTCTTGTCTGGAAGTTTTCTCTCGTCGCCCCACAATCATCTCTCATCGTCAGTCTATAGTCTCGACGTATTTCATAAATGTCAATTATGTGATAGCTGTAACTGTAATTAACATCCGACAATACAAGCTGCACACGCAAACAATAGCATGGAGTCGCAGTCACTTTAATATAATCTTACAATCAATCAATTTACCTTTAGCGCAACCAGTCCCATGCAAATTCTGGAGTGAGGATGAAACTTTTCGGACAGAGTCGTTCCAGCGACAGTTCTGTTGAAATGCTTTTATCTGTAAACTTGCGCACACCTAGTATTAAGCGACAACTCGTCAATCTAATTAACAATGTTCCATTGCACTTTAAACTACGATTTAAGTTTTGTATTGTATTGTTTTGCAGTACTTAAAGCTCATACACGAGCAATGGTTTTACAATTTTTAACAAATGTTGGGATTTTCCAAGCTGGCTGCACGTCGAAACTACTTCAATCGTCTATATTACTTGCAAGACAGTTCTAAGAATTATGATTTCACATTCTCGTGCGCTTGTCTCAGTCAGACCATAATCTTGGGATTGGAATGGAATAGAACTGGGGATAACTTATTTCCCAGTCTTTGCTACAAGATTAAAGATGAGAAAACATTTGATTAGAGGATACGTTATCGGTGTTGGTGAAAAGACAAGTCGGCACCGTCTTAGCATGTACATCGACGTTCTACACTTTTATTTACTACGCAAAGGGTGTACAACTTGTGGTTCTCAACGAAGGTAAATTAACACAGCAAATTTTTTGGAAGTTAACGAAAAGTGGTTGGTTGTTTCTGATAGCCTACCTTCCTGGAGGGCCCGAAATAAATTGAATGGGGATATTACAAACTAGAGAACACCAGAAGCACTAAAGAGATCGATAAAGGTTGCCGGCTGTGTGTAGCACTCTCCAGTATTACCGACCCCTTCCTTGTCCTTGTTTTCGGGTGGCTCCTGAATCCTGTTTTTTGGAAAACCATATGTAGCGAGGAGGAGAATGATCGACAATAAAGATCATCCTTCCTTAACGTTCCATTTCATCATCTAGTTTATAATGATTGCGATGATGGATCCTTGATCATATTTCCCCTTCTTTGTTTTGCTTTGGAAATTTTTGTTATAACATCCTCCCCGGACCGGATGGATATGTTTAGCCACAAGACATGATAATGCGAGTCTGTATATACGAATATTTGAAAAATATGATTGTATTTCGTCTTGAGTATATTTTTCTTCGTCTCTTGAGGGCGAATTCTCCGAAGTTTACTTCACTCACATCAATATCTCAACTCTCCAGTGAAAAAGTTTTTAGTCGACTGGAAGAAACAGTGCTTCTTCACCACGATGCACGCACTTTTCCGTTTTTGTCTCATTGACTGTTTGGTGTGATGAGATGGAGAAGAGTTTTATCCAGACGAAAGTGACTTTTGTTCTCGATGGAAGCAAGGTGAGTTTTATATTGGACAACCGAAGGACCAAAGGTTATAATACACGTCCGTTGGAGTTTCCCCCTAAGAATCTTGCAATGCACTGTACAACTATATTTTCTTCTTCAAAAACTCGTAGAAAAAAGAAAGTTTCTTTTCCTGGACAAGGAAATGTTTGAAAAGTCAAGCAGACAGAGAATTTCTTACTTAGACGAAAAAAACATATATGACGAAGGGGAGAGAACTTGTTCGTCCAGGATATTTTTTGTGATGGAGGAACAACACAACTTTGCTTTTTACTCCTACGTGGTTTTCACCCAGTGAGAAAGCACGTTCTTCAACTGACGGCGGCTTCGGATCGACTGGAAGAGAAAACCGAGGACCCTCTGCATTTTCACTTGTGCTTGTGATCCTACTAAACGCAAGTTTGTGACTTGTGAGATATATGCCAGTGACGAGTGAAAACAAACTGGCTTGAGAAATGCTTTGAGGATGTTTGGACTCATTTGTGCGTATCGTTTACCATCGCCCTCTCTCGCCTTTGAAACATATTCAAAAATTTATCCGTCGATTACGTTGTACGTGTAGCTCGCCATTGCATTCCCAACATCAATTCAAATACACCTTCACAAATTGTCGGTAATTTAACTGAACCCAGAACATACCTTTAATGATACGTCTGAAGCATATTGAAGCGAGTTTCGATGTAAGAAATGACGAAAAACAAATAATTCAATTTCTCTAACGTATAATCATTGAGATTCGAAAATTAGCGGTTTAGTTCAGCCTTAGCCATGGCTTAAACACTCATCGATCCAGTATAATTTGTATTCTGGGATAATTAATTTTTTTATAATTAAATTAATTATTGTTCTGTAAGCGATATTGCACGTTAGGAAATCGGGTTATTTTTTATATGGAAGCATACTTATGTAGACCCTTGAAGAATGCCAATGTCAGTTTGCTCTTCGGTCATTCGACTTTGGAACAATAATAGGATTAGGATGGACATTTGTATGCGCAGACAAACTCAACCCACGCAATAATTCATTATGCGATTGCAACACTGCCATTGCTCGTCTGCTGGTGACTGCGAGACGTTTCAGTTTTGTGTTTAGTTGGAAACATTTCGGACAGTTTGAAATATAATAGAAATAGTTGTTATCGATAAGCATTTTTCTGTGAATCTGAGATTACTACCTTCCATTCTAATTTTTGTGATGCTTATTGATGTGATTACGCGATGAGTGTTCAGAACTTGAAAATACTTTTGTGAGATGATAAATTCAATGCCATATTAAGGTAGAACACACTGACGATCGAACCGATTAGTTTGGATAGGTCATCAGCAACCGGAACACGACAAGCTATAACAACTCATCGGATCGGTCGTCAGTGTGTGTCTTTGAATAAGGTAAACCCAACAAAATGTTATATATTCATATGCTTTCGGTTTAGCTGGGATAAATTATTGCAATAAACTAGTAATACATACATTAGATCAGAGATATCAAGGTATTGTGACAACTTTAACAAGCAAATCTTTAATCAACGAAGAAGTTAGATATATCTCCACCACAGTGTATAGATTATCCTAATCTAATACTATACTATACTATTATACTAATACTATACTATACTATACTAATACTATACTAATACTATACTAATACTAACCTAATCTAGACACTGTGTCTCCACCATCCATATTGGTTTTCGAATACATTCGCTATATAATTAATGCATCTTCTGTATTATATATCGATTTACTGTTTCTGTAGCACAGGAAGCTGACAACCCTGTTGAAGTGAAAATACAAACAACTGGTCAAATTACCACAACGGCACATAACCATAATTCTACCGTTAAGTAAAGTAAGAAAAAAGTACGACTTCATTCCCACTTCCAACTTACGTTTAGTTTCCTCACTGCGACATTCATATCCAAGTGAGCCTTCCGAAACTCTCTCATCAAGCACCGAGCGTACTGCAATAGCACCCCATCACAAAAATAATAATTTGGATTCCTCCCATTTGCATGCTTTTATTTCGAAAAAGAAAATTTACCGTCGGGATCTTTTTAGGCTGGCTGCAGTTATTACGAATGTTACGAACGCTGTCGAACAACACTCCGTTGAAGGTTTTCTTCTGACAACGGATGAAGAGTTCCTTTCCCTAAAACAAAGCATTTTTAAATGATGACACAAAGTATTATTTAATGGATAAGTGCTCTTCACAATCAAGGCTAGCGTCGGGTGTCTTACGGGAGCTCGATCATAGCAAGCGAAGAACTGCCACGCGACTTTTTCACTGCTGACTCCAGGAAAGTAGCACGATTTCACAATGATTTGCACTGTCGAAACGGCATTATCGGGAGCGAGAGATTGTGCGTTCACATCTTTGGGGGAAAATAAGACAATCATGACAAAGACGCTGACGAAAGCAAGTGGAATTGTGAAAGGGTATTTTGTCGACGTGGATGACTTCACTGATTGTGACTTCACTGATTGTGACTTCATTGTGTCCTCTTCTAAAGTATATTCTCAAATACAACCAATCCAATAAACTCTACACTGAAACTGAAATCATGAGCCAAACAATCATTCCTCTTTTGATAGAAGGCTCCAATTAAACCGTGAACTATGCTGGGGAAGACTTTAAATATGGATTTAGTTTGGTTGATGCAATGGAAAGAATGGCAAAGGAAATTAAAGTAAAATGGCAAGATATCCTTCAGAGGAACCTGTTATGTATGCAGGGCTACCTATAGCATATAAACATGTCAAATAATAATCTTCTTTCAAGATATATTGTTGTCAATTAGGACGAAAATGTACAAAAAGCGAGGAAGGCTCCTTCAAGACAAGAGGCAACTGAAGTTGTCCAATTACACAAAATCTTTGCAATTCATCCTATTCTACTGCGATTTTCTATAAAAAAAATTAAGCAATATTTCAGACAAGGAGAAAAGGCTTAAATATATTAAACAAGGTTTCAAAACAAATCCAAAGATGCTTTTCATCTTCATCTTCATAAATAAACTTCGAAAGCACCTTTTACTATCGCTAACACTGTAACGTTCAATGCTCAAAGTACTTATGAAATGTCAGCCTCTCGATTGTTGAGCAAATAGAGATTGTCTGGCGATCTGTGAGGTCCTTTGTGACTGCGTAATACTGTTTTATGCGTATTTACATTTAAGTTGGATGGAACCATCTCTCCCCATCTGCACAAAGCTGGGAAGCATCTTTAGTTCTTTTTGATACTTCAGAACTAAAACCTAATTTACGTTTTACACTTTTGTCATTTGTGTGGAAGTCATGAAGCGTGAAGTGCCACAGTGGCACTGCAAGACATCAAGCATTGAAATGTGCATCATTCAATTTTACAGACAGAAGATTCTTCTGAATAAAATTTGTTAAATATTTATCTTCCCCTTTTAATTATGTAGCATTTCCCTTACATTGAAGATTGTAGGTTGTGTTATGGAGCAGCAGCAGCTAAATGAAAGAATTAGCTGAAATCAAAATCAAACTTCACGTTTATTATCCTCATCAAATCGATTCGATCAAGAATTTGTGCGATTTTTATGTTCTTAGCCGACAATTATAACTTTCTCGAGTTTTGAACGCATCTGATTCAATGCAATATGCATCTCAAAACCAAGACGTACAATATACATGCAATGAATGCCTTTAAAACCTTCAAAGTGAAGATGTGAAAAAAAGAAGGCCATGGCCATGATCATATCTTGACGATTACATATTAAAATTGGTCATTAGCACATGCTTGTGATTTGATGATATGACGGTCTGTGTATGGTTGGACTCTAATTGAACTTGAGCAAAGATCAAATGAATCCTCAAGACGTCAAGAAGACACTGCTAAACTATTTAAACATATCTCTTCCAACATCGAAATTTCGTGGAGTCTTGCTTGTGACTTTTCATCTTCCAATATGCAATCAAAAGTGGGTATATACTTCACTTCCGTCGAGAAATATATAATTTTTGCTGAAAAGAAAATTGCCAAAATGAAATTTAAAGTGTTGTCAATTTGCATGCAAAATATTGCTAAGCCATGAACAAAGTGTTTTCTAGATTCCAATCCAGTCCAAAAGTCCATGCACTGGAATGAATACTACGTGCTACATACATACCCATACCCACGTACATTAAAGCCATGGATTATATACGTATACTATGCTGGAGTATCAGCTCCAGCTCCAAAATGCAGCATGCATAAGCATTCATAGGTCTTTTGCAAAGTGTTGTACATAAAACTTGTACGGACGACACTGTACGGAGTGTTGTTGTTCACATGACACATCACATTTTTGTATTTTGTAAATACCAATCTTGTAATTAGCAAATTAGGCAAATTACGAGTACTTCAGTAATAAACTAGGTCGGCTTCATTTTTCATAACGTTATCATTCTCTGATATCTGAATGTGGTTAACTCACCAAACGTATTTTTTCCGAATGCGAGCACTTGTGAAGGGAACACAGTTTGTCAAAAGCAGTTTTTTAGCAGAAAAATATTGTGACAGCTTGTCAAAAGCACGTTTTCATACAAGTGCACAGAGGACACAATTATATTCTACAATTTGCTTTGGAAAAATACTAAATTCACATTTCCTTAAACTATACAATAGCAAGGTTAATCAAAGTCAGCCGGCTGCTTTAATAATGTCGGACACGGACTCACCACCACCACCTCAACCCCGTGTCGGATTGAAGTTGCCAGAAGATGTCAAAGCGAGAAAAGGTGCATTTATGACATAATGAAAAAATAAAATAATACAATGACAATATATGACAAATGCTAATTTATACCGGATATTTTATTTTAGATAAATACTTGGACATGCCACAGGAGGAGAAACGTTCACTGTACAAGTGCAGAGAGAAATTTGTTACACTAGCGAAAATTTGTGACTGGAAGAAATACTTTGTGGACAACAAAGTGCAAGCAATTACAACAGGTAGAAACCCATTATTATTTAAGTGTAACTCGCAAAGGTTTTGAGAACGAACTTGTCAAACTAATAATTTATTATTTTGTAGATTCGGATGAAGAGAAAGAGAAGTACCCAGCGGACGAAGGGCTCAGTTCAAGAGTGAGTTTGTGGCAGGGTGACATCACTGCGCTGGAAATTGATTCTATTGTGAATGCAGCCAATAGTTCATTGTTGGGAGGGGGTGGAGGTATTTTGTTTCCTATACTTGAGGAGCTTCAACTTATACCATCGTTAGGTTCTGTTTGCATGCAAAATTTCTTTATACCTTTATACTTGCATTTCATTTTTTTCAGTTTTGTTTTTCTCGTTAGTTGAAACTAACATTTAGTTAAAAATTAACCACTTTGGTGATACGTAAAATTATACTATTGTTGCAAATATAAATACAGGAAGTTTTTCCTTTTATAGTCGACGGAGCTATCCATCGAGCCGCTGGTGGGTATTTGGTGAAAGAATGTCGTGAATTACGTGGATGTGCTGCTGGACAAGCTAAAATTACTGGAGGATATAAGCTACCTTCCAAGCGTAAGAACCAATAAATTTCTAGGCCTGAAAAGTATTACATTAGTAAATCATGTGCGCAATTCGATTCTGATGGAAGGTTGAAGAAGACAAGTGTATATGCACAATGAGTGGAAATTGGTTCGTGTTAGTTAACGATGCAAATTCTTTGCACATTGATAGATGTGATACATACTGTGGGACCACAAGGAGAAAAGCCTGACGTTCTTCGTTCATGTTACGAAAACTCTCTGCAGCTAATGCTCGAAAACGATCTTCGAAGTATTGTAAGTTTTGAAATTTTATATAATTATCCTGTTTATTTTGGTGTAATGGTTGTCTTTCATTTGTATTTGTTTCATTAATAGGCTTTTCCTTGTATTGCTACTGGAATATATGGTAATTGAGCGCTTCAAATTTATATTTAACTTTTAAGCATGCGTAACGTGCACAGAAAAATGACAAATTATTTCAATTCTTTTAAGGTTATCCAAATGAAAATGCTGCGAACGTCGCACTCACAACAGTCAGAAAGTTTTTAGAGAATAATTCTGATAAGGTGAAATTTTAAGGCGTGACTACTGTATATAAAATGTCGATTTCTAACGATTTACGAGGAAGTTTTCTAATATTAACATTTTGTTTGATGAACTTTGTAGGTAGATCGTGTTATCTTTACCGTGTTCCTAGAAGAGGACAAACAAATTTACGAAAAACTGATGCAGAAATACTTCCCACTTCAATGACTCTTCTTACAGCCAGCGAACAATTTTGATACGCCATACTTTCATTCTAGCTTATAAAAAAGTATACCTTGTAGTACCTGAAAAGATTTTCATGGCTTCTCAAGTAAAAGTTTTCAACGAATTTGGCGAATAATACGTTTAAAAGAATAGCAAAAAAATATTAAAAATATGAACATGTCATCCATTTTGTTTGAAAATTTCGTACACTGTCAGCTTGGGTCATGTTGTCGACGAAATTTCTGTTGTTAATAACTATGTGGGGGTGAGTGAGCCCCTCCACTCACAAATCGACCATAGTTGCCTATTGCCCCTGCTGTGGTTCTGATGAATGAAAGGATCAAAAAATACTTTAGTTTATTGAGAAACTAATCTAGTAAATTAATTACCTAAACGAAATGTAACCAGAAACATACCCTGATCCGAATGTGTTGAAACTTCCAGAAAATCCAGTAGCAAAAACGGACTGAAATGGCGTGGGTCCATCTTGCAAACTATATCACACAAAATCAAAATGTTAATGTTGATCTACGTTTCAGTTCTGACATAAGTTCAGAACTGGCGAGTTTAAAGCTTACAACCTACCCTGGAACTGGATGTCCTGCTTCTACTGCAGCGCACAGGAATAACGCTAGAAGCACACTTAGTAAAACACTTATAACCACTTTGGCGTTGCCCATTTTCTTAGCTGTAGCTTATTTTGATAGACTTGAAACTGAAATCCGTTAGTCTTCAGTGGTTGCTTGCTTTAGTCAGATTGAAAATCATTTTCAAGTGGACCATTTAGTTTTATTTATAGGTTTTTCTGTGCCTACGCAATTACTCAATCGTTAACCTTTTGAAAGGTATGCTTTAAAATTCCATGAAACTTGGTAAAGCCAAATGGTTCGTAACGCGTTAAGTCATTGTGATTGTGACTGCTCTTTTCATGATATGCAGGTGGTAAATATACACAGTATCCCATTCCCATATATCGTTTGAAACGTAAATCTTTGTATTTACACATTTTATATGCTTGATAGTCACCTAGTATTATATCCTTCAAAAAAGTTTCGCTTGATTGTGGATTTCCTTTGTTTCTTTCGTCGTACAATCCTGAGCCCATTTCATCATGAGCGTTTTTGTTAAAAGAGGATTTTTGAGGCGAGACGAAAAATCTCGTCTCGTCTCGAACTCTTTTAATTAGCGAGCGGCTGTGTTTAGCTTATCTTTCGCATAATGTGTATAGTCGAGTAACATAAAATTACAATTCAAGAAATCATACTCGGATAGATCCTTAAAATTGTCGTAGAATTGGACATGCATTTATGAGGATTGTTCTAACACGGACTAAATCATATTGAGTATATTTAAATCACGTATATCAATGCACACATTGTACATCTTTAAAATTTAATTATCGCCTACTTCACATCATTGCATTCACATGCATGCATATACAAGCGAACAAAGTTTAGTTTATAGGATCCTCTATATGCCTCTGCTGCTGTTTATTCTACAAAAAAGTACATATTTTGAGCATTTGTCAGAGTTGCAGCAAAAAGCACAAAGAGAAGACGAGGTACATATCCATATCCAGTCAATCCTGTTGTATTGTATGTCCATAAATAAACCTATACTTCCTTCTATATATTGAAGAGGAAAGCATTTTGGACATGTACACAATAGTGGAAAATTTTATGCCTAAAAAGCGATAGGATACAGTCGCATTTTATAGATGCGGATCGGATATTTGTTAGGTATAAAATCAGCAGCAGCTTTTTGTACACAACTTTTGTGTATACACGCACACTGCCAACCTGCATCTAAATGCTGCGACAGATGACAATGAAGCTGCATAAGCTTGGCTTCCCACCCGCCAACTGTCTTTTCGAGAACTATTTCTGTGTGAATCCTCTTATCGAACACCCTTTCATTGGGGAAGGTCAGAGAGAACGGTCACTTCAACTTCAGTTTTTTCCTCTATTTAACTTGTGAATCCACCTCGTCGTCATTTGTGACCACCTCCAATTATATGCCACCGGTGGTTGTTAAAATATCATCAGGTATATTTTTTACTCCGTTCCCCAACAGCTGAACAATGGAGCTTGTTGTTTTTCGGTGGTAAATGCATTATGCATTCTCAAGAGTAAACAAATATTTTTAATATTTTTTTTCAAGATTTTTGTCAAGTCGGCAAGCGTGATCGCCATTTCCGGCACCTCGAGTAGGTTACACTCCGAATTCTTGGTGTATTTCTGCATCTACTCCAAGCTCCTGCCAGCGGTTCCAAGAGTGGAATTGTCCTTGGTCTCACAGGAAAGTTAAACTGGAACGTTTTAAATTGTATGAATTGTTAATTGAGTTGGATTATTGAATATATTTTTTGAATTGAATTATGTATCAAACATGAAATGACATTTGGTTTGAAAATTAATTGCTCTAGATGGCGAATAACGGCGTGCAACAGGCTAATCCAACATTGGTCTCTGTGACGGACCAATCCGCCCTGTTGGAGCTGAAAGGGGTTACAGAGACCACTGAAACATCTGATACTGTTATTAGACCGTTCGATCCTGCAGCCCATGACCTTGATGCTAGTTTTCGGCTAACGAAGTACTCGGATTTCCTCAAGACAAATACATGGAAGTTGCCGAGAGAGAGTGTGGATAAGCTTACATCGGGCTTGCAGAGATACATACCAACATCAATGGATCCTAATAATCCTTGTACGGAGTCCCCAGTTGGTAAGCGAATTCGAGTTTTCAAAACTATTGAAGATAGAATGTGTTCGTATGGTTAAAATGGAATTTTTTCTTCAGGTGTGAACGCAACTGTGACGGAAGTGCGTTGTGACGATCTGATATTTTGGTTGGTTCAAGCAACGGAAACATTTTATGCGTCTGTCGATGATCCTTACATTCAAGGGAAGATTTCTTGTGCGGACCTACTCGGAAATTTGTACAGTCTTGGGATAACTGGGATTGACTCTATCCTGATTCTCATGAATATTGCTTCATCGCTGTCTGAAAAGGAGCGAGACGTTGTTGTACCTTTCATTTTCCGAGGATTTCAGGTAGGGAAGTTTAAATCCTCCGAGCTGTTTCTTATTGTGGAAAGATATTGACCATGATTTTAGTTTATCTTATTCATATTGTCGTAGTAAATCTTATACGGCCTCTGCGTTTGTGCAGTGCCAACGACAGCTTACAAGAGGAGATCATGTTAAGTCTTTCATGCTCATTTTAATGGATGTGTAACACCGTTATGTAAGAATCACGTGAAATGTTTTCTTTGTAGGATGCTGCTGTGGATGCTGGAACAACTGTCAAGGGAGGTGACCTCAACTTAAACCCATGGTTATCGATTGGAGGTGTGGCGACGGCTTTCTGTTCCATGTCTGGAGTTGTTGAGTAAGTGGGATCAATTCCAAAGCTCGCGTAGTGATAAATCGAAGCGAATGAGGATTGAACTAATTATATTCTTCAATTTCAGTCCAGGTAATGCCGTCCAAGGTGATGTGCTCGTGCTCACCAAGCCACTTGGGACGGCAATAGCAATTACCTTATACCAATGGTTGCATGATCCTGAGAAGTGGAACCGGCTCAAATCTATCATTCCTGAGGACGACGCGAAGAAGGCGTACAATCGTGCGGTTGATTCGATGATGAGACTGAACAAGACAGGTAAACTGCAAGAAAGGTCAAAAATAGATGTAGGAAACTGGAGAGCTAGACCGTGAATTTAATTTGATAATGTGATTGATCACTTACTGAAACAGCTGCTATGCTAATGCACAAATACAATGCGCATGGAGCTACAAGCTTGGGTCGATATGGTCTGCTCGGAAGTGCACAAGATCTTGCAAAGAGACAAAAGGGGAACGTTTCTTTCGTTATCCATAATTTACCTGTCATTGCCAAGCTTGCTGCCGTTAGTAGAGTGATGCAAAATCAATGGCGACTTACACAAGGATACAGTCCTGAGATCTCAGGTATTTACATATAAGATGAACAATTCTGAAACTGATTCTGTGGTAGGTATCTCGGATATGAGTGGATAAAACATTGCTTGTACTTTTTGTTTGCAGGTGGCCTATTAATTTGCTTGCCCCGAGAACAAGCTGCAGCATACTTGAAGGAAATTGATAAGCAGGAAGGATATCAAGCTTGGATCATTGGGATGGTGGACAAGGGAGAACGAACTGCTCGCATTATTGACAAGCCGAGAATCATTGAAGTTCCAGCTAAGGAGAAGGAAGGTGAACTGTGGTGAGCTGAATAGCCGCATCATGAGAAAAGTTATGAAAAGCTGTGGTGCGGTGGTGCAAGAGGATGTCAAATCTTCAAGATGAATCCTACTATAATGTACTATACTTTTGTTTATGAAACAGTATAAATGATAAAAATTGCTTGGGGAGTCTTCACGTGTATATTTATTACCGTTTTACAAAAGCACTAATTAGTGGAAAGTTCTACTATGTTGATTTCTTTTTCTTTAACTAATATTTGTGTCGAAGAAATACTGGTCGTCTATGTTTTTACATACCCGTTACGATAGGTAAAAAAATCCTTTGTTCCGAATTTCAATTTGAATTGTTAAACGTTGTGTGTTACATTTTACATAGAAGTTTTACATAGATTTACTGTGAGCTAAGTGTTTAGATGAAAAATAAAGTTGCTTATATTTCATCAATCCTACCTTATAGATAGTCTTTGATTTTGCACCATTTTGTTCTATCAGGTTCTCTATAAATATCTACCTCAGCTCAGCACAAACATCGCTTTTAATGCGTACATCTTCAGGCAAAAGCTTACTGCTGTGCTAAGCTTGACGCTTTCTGCACCCTCTGCATCTGCAAACAGTTCAAAACAACACTTGATTGATTGTTAGAGAACAGAAGTAGAGCCGCAGTCTACCTTTGACTTTTCATAGCAAAAACCTGTCCTATTGGAAAAACAGGAATAGTCGTATCAACTGGAATTTGTAAGTCTTATAGCTTCTTGTCAGATTGGCGATTGGAAGGAACAACTCGAACCACTTCATCCAACCCTTTTCTCTACGTTCTAAGTATATTATGCTGGGTGACAGTCAAACGGAGGGTCATCGTCTACAAAGAAAAAAATGTTTATGCTCAATCAATAAAATACGTAATTGCGATTTCCACTTTGCCACCGGTTTCTCCAGCAAAAAAAACTCTAGTTAATGATTATGATTAGTTACATATTGCATGCGATCGCCTGTCTACACGCTGACATTCTACATTTTCATCATCCACGTGTACACGAGAATAAACCAACGTGGAATGAGCATTGTTCTATGCTTTTAAATGCTTTTATTCTTCGCTAAAAATCACAAATAAAAATCATAATACATCAAAAATTTGTATTATTGTGTATTTACTTTACAATCGCTCTAGATATCTCCCTAAGCAAATAAAGGCTGGCTTCAGTATTCAGTCATAAACCGATAATCAACTATAGACCAACTGGATAACCTTGTATATTTTGTAGGTTAGCTTTTTTCATCGATTCCTTACAAAAAAAAACCAGCATTAAATCTTCTTTAGAAAATCCTAGACTTGAACAACAACAACTGACTCGACGTTGGGAGGTTGAGACATGGGACCAAGTTATTTTCAATAAACTATGTCGTTATCAATCAGTCTTCACCAATGACGCAGATAGAGTTTTATCACATTGTCATTATATTATTGCTGGCATACCAGGTTTTTTTACTTTTATATCAAATATAGCTATTCTCATTTTTCTCTAAAATGGCACATTGAGTTAGGCATTTTCCTACAGATCACAAGACTATTAAGTATTAACTCGATTTAACTGTGTGCTACAATCGAATGTAATTGCGTATACGTCAATTAGTTCATTAGCATTTTATATGAGGACAACAGATTTTTTGTTTGCTTGTTTCATCGTCGTTGGTCCTTGATTATTGAAGTCTTAAGTACTTTTTTCATACCCTTTCTGTAGCTCTCTTTCGCATGCCATGCACGCTTTCAAATATCCAATCCAAATCAATTCAATCAATGCATTCTGATATGTTTTAGGTGCCTGTGTTGTGTTGACTTGCGAAAACGGAGAACTTGTTTCTATTCTTATTCCCTTATTCATAGTCTGCATTCTGCATGCATTGCATCTTGCATCGTCTTGAATTCACATGATCATCTCGGGAAAAATTTGCAATAATCGAAAGCAAACCCAAAAGCACAACTGTACCTCTCTACACGAATGCTATATTCAATTCAATCCAATTGTAACGAATATAATCTACCTACCTTCAACAGATTGCGTATATACATTTCTTGTAAAGTGTTATACACTTTTTTGCAACAATAATGACATGTCTGTTTTATTGTGGTCCCCTCGCCTCTCTTCTTGTTACCTTGTGGGATACAATAGGCAATCTTTGCAAGATTTCGTACAAAAATCCCCCAACTCAACATAATTCCCAAACGTCACAATCTCTGTTGTAACAAAATTCTTCCCCTTTTCTACGCTTTTATGGTACATTTTTTTATAACATCCTTTGAAAAAATTTCAACAAAACTGTACAAAAAACAGTTCTTTTCTCAAGTCACATACTCTCTGAGCTGAGATGCTCTACGTAATATGTTTGTATTCCATAGAAAAACAAAAGGATTTTGTACGAATTGACCCAACGTGTATATAAAAATGTAGTGCGTACGACGGAATGAGCTGAGCGTATATATATATATATATACCTTTATCGAATTGAAAAAAGCGAATTAAACTGTCTTCGAAGACATAAAAAGCCTTTTTGCTAATGTGTGAGCCCCAACAATGCCTGAAAATAGATGAATCATGCAGAGAAGCTCGAAAGAATCTCCTCAGATCTCGAGATCTGTATGAGATGCATTCTATCTAGATGTATGCATTTTATTAAAATGTGTGAAGAACACTCTGAGACAAATTTTTGAAGTTGGAAAAAACAATCATTAGCATACATTACATTAACCCACAACGCTATCAAAGGAGCAGACTGGCATAATAAGTTTTAATGTGAATTTTACAAAATGTGATATTCCTTCCACCTGAATCATATTATGAATTGTATGAAAGTCAACAAAGCATAGTCAAAAGCTTGTATCATTAAATTAGGCATAGGGGTACGTACGTACGATGTTAAGTATTTTACGTGAAGTTGGAAGGACCTCGCGTACCTCGTATGAATAGTGTTGTGCAACACTGGCTCTCCTCTCATTGTGCAATGCTACTGCGAAGTGAGCAGTCAGCGCCTTCCTTTCCTCGCCAACTGAGTGGATTGTCTTAAGAAGCGTGTCTCATTGTGTACACCTCTCGCTTGCATGCAAAAACATTTTTTCATGCGATTCCAAAAAGGATAGAATTGAATTGTATAAAATTCATGAGCTAATTACTTTGTGCGCGTACTATTTCAGAGATAATAGACTTACAAAATTCGGGAAAAATGAAGACAAATAAGGTTTTGTGAGCAAGGAAGAGTTTTTTGTGTGCGTGTGTTTTCATCAGGATGAATACGTAGCAGAATAATATATGCGTGCGTGATGATATGAAAAGTTTTAAGGAAAAAGAAGTCGATAAAAATGTTACAAGAGTGAAAAAGTGAGGTGAAGATTATTGTGTCAAGAGTATTGTTACCTTTCTTTGTGTGGGACGTGTGATTGTCACCTGAAAGGTGACAAGCTCAACTGAAGTGCAAACCTTTCAGGTTTAATTGTATTTCATCATGGCATCTCAGGCAAATCTAGAGCGAAGGTAATTGCATACACAATTAACCTGTTTCTTTTTGCATCTAACGTTCATTTCACTTTTAATTCAAGCATTCATAAAATAAATGGATTTTTACATGCAAATCCTAACAAATATGCTAACATTGTGCAACTTATTTGAAGGGTCTCCATTCAACTGGACATGAACCAGGATGGAGTCCTCAACAACGTGATTGTAACTCCAGGCACCCCCACCCCTGAGGAGCTAGAGGCTCAAGAGCAGTCAATGAACGTGCCAATGCATCAAATGCAGAATCACGCTGGAATCAAACATCCCCATCCTTTGTCCCACTCATCCACACCGGCCGTATCAATTAGGAACGCTGGCAAATCCTACACTCCTGGGAAACCCATCCTCGACAACTTGGACATGACTGTGCCGAGAGGAACAATGTAATGAAAGAAGCAAAAAAATGTCGATGAGATAATAAGATCTATTGCACAACAAATGCACCTAGAGATTTGATGTAATCAAGAATCAAACAAACCACAAAAAAAAACTGCGAGGAATGACAAGCTTCGGTCGACGCGAGGACATGAAGCCGTTCCTAAATCAAACAAAACTTGAGAACTATAGATAGAATCATTTAGCGAGTGTTTTATGCCTTAAAAGTCGAAATCATGATAAATCTGGTCGTGTGCTAATATCTTGAGTAACATCCATTTGATTTTTGGACTTGGACTTCTCTTGGAGAATCCCAAAAGTCTTGTAAGATCCGATGTGATATATTGCGATGCTAAATTAATTCTTCGGAAATCTGTGAGCATTCTCACATGAAATTCTATTGACGATTGGCAAAGAGTTCTGCGAAAATGTCGCAAAACCTCATGTATTCACATTCAAATATGAATCAAGATGAGCTGCCTATAACTTCTGGCTGTTATCTATGCTAAGTAATTTATTTATAACCCAATCTACACTTTATTACCCTTGACCTTGGTAGGACTTAGTTATAGTTATTAAGATTTGATTACTCATCGCCACACAACTTTTATGGGGCACTCTGCATTTAGCTTGGGCAAACTAAAGCGATACAGGAAGACCAAGAAGATTTTTTTGCATATTTACCAAAGGATTATCATTAGCGCAGTGCAAATATTTTGTCCATTTTTCAAAGTACATTCGCACTTCTGCGCATCACAAAGCATAAATACTAAAAGAGTATGGGACATGAGCGAAATCGCCGTTTATAAAAAGCAAGAAGGGGGGATATGGGAAATTGACAAAATATAGGTCTTTCTGGCAAAGTTGTAATAATCCGAAAGTTTATAGCTGGCTTTGAATAACGAAGAAGGGATTTTTATATTTGGCTGTTTATATGAAGCTCGGTAGCTTTACTGCCACTCCAATTCACTCTTAAAGCTGATTAATGTCCGCAAAAAAATGGCGAAAAGCTGCTTGTGTTTCTCCAACTTTTTGGGGAATCACTGAGATGACTTTTGGTGAACCATGAATCATGAATCATCGTCACTATCTGATCTTGACCAAGATGACTGGCCTGTAGAGTAGAGAACATCCTTTTTTCTAGTAAAACATTAGGTACACTAATGTCTTCAACTTGAAAGGATGTACGTGAATCGTATGTACTTGAGATGTTCTTAAGTTCACAAAAGCGTGCACCGCAAAACGCTGCCGTACTTCCCAGCTCCCCACTTGCGAGTTGCAATATTTCTGTAATTCTTAGAACATCCACTTAATAGTAATAGCACAGGTGTATTTTCTTGTTGGGGATTTTCACGAAGATGAGAGAAGGGCTCACGTACATCACAAAGAGGATGAAGTCTGAGGCTTTGTTTGGGTTTATGGTTTGTATTAGGTATTCTCATGCAATTCGTTATGGAACAGTGGTGTGAGATGCGCTTTTGCAAAGTTGTCGGTGGCCAGTGACAATGACCGATCTTTCACACATGAAACTTGTATACATGAAGAATCTGCTTAGGCGTCGCGAATTATGAGGAAGTTGAGATGAAAAAAAAAGATATATTTTTGTCATTTTGCATGATATACTGATTGTGAGTTAATGTTGTTTTTATGCCACCTCTTTTCAGATATGGACTCCTAGGCAGTAGTGGTTGCGGAAAAACTACAATCCTATCCTGCATCGTTGGACTCAAGGAATTAGATTCTGGAGATATTTTCGTTTTCGGCTCCAGACCGGGGACAAAGGGGAGTGGGATTCCGGGAAGAAGACTGGGATATATGCCACAAGTAATTGAAGAGAACTCTGCATTACATTATCAATCTTTTTAGTTGTACTAGATTCGTTTTAATAAGGAAATGGGATTTACCATGTGGCAAAGCATGCCAGGTGTGGCATTGACTAACCTATTACTCCGTGGGAAATTAAGAGAATTTTCATCCTTATCGTGTAGTACTTCACGCAAACTTCTTGTATTTGACAAATGTAGGATACCTAATGAACACGCTTTTTCCCTAAAAGTAACATTTTGTTTCTTTATGCCCTTCCATGTTCCTTTCTCACGCTCTTCATATATTATATACATCATCTCTTTCAGGCCCACATTGTCTTATGGAGACATTTATGACTCAACTAGAAAACTAGAATTCATTATCTAACTAACATCGCCACATGTCTGGACGAAGTTTTTGAATGAGGAACAAAAAATATATGACTTTTCAACTACAAGTGACCTTGCAAGGTTTGTGATGCCCGTTGTTGGCATTTAGTAGAAAGTGGGAATAAATTCACAAAAGCTTTTTAAAATTCTATTTTTATGAGAATATAATGCAGTTTTACTCAACACCAGACATGTATTGGAGTTCATGTGGCTTTTCATTTTCTCAAAAATGAAAACGAAAATGTCCGTCAGAGAAGTGTTGCACTAGAATATTTCCGCAGTGATGATCGTTTCCTTACATTTATTGATTGGATTTTACGAACATTTTATCGCTTGCACTCATCCTTCCCGCTTGTAACACGATACGATTAGAAGGTCAGATTATATGTAAAGAAATATAAGCTCAATCTAATCTGTGTAAAACACCTTTTGCTCATCTGAACAGGAAATAGCACTCTACGAGTACCTGACAATTAAGGAGATTCTCCAATACTTTGGTCGAATTTTCGGTATGACCACAAGTGAAATCGACGGGCAAACCGAGTTTCTCGTCAACTTCCTCCAGCTCCCGAACAGGAACAAGAAGATCTGCACTCTCAGGTAGATTTTTGCCCACACAACTACGTCAAATCCAAAAAGCCACAAACAACATGCCTGCGTATATTCTTTCGCAAACTTCGTCAGCAATAAAATATTAATCTTACAATCTTTTCATGTTTTCATGATAGAAAGAAATGTATAGCCATAGGCTGCTCTCCAAACACAAGCAAAATTAGACGATTTGACTTTGACTTTGAAAACCACATTAATGTTCGAAATATTGTACAAGCAATTAACGAACATGCAATTTTCGCAATATTTTTACTCTGAATACGAAGGCGAGGTTTTTTGCGAATCGAATATAATGATGGCTAGTGGCAAGCGATGATTACAGCTCGAAAGAGGATAATTATTGATTGTGCAAGATGACAAAATATTATTTTTTGTGTAATTTCTGCATGCACAGTGGTGGCCAGCAAAGGCGATCATCATTGGCAGCGTCACTCATTCACGATCCACAACTTCTGATCCTTGATGAGCCGGTGCGTAATAAAGCTTTTCTAGTATTCTGAAGCATGTAAAATCCGCACGTGTGTTCGTACGTTTGGTGTATGCATATGTACCTATCTGCAAATAAGATGAATACATTTATGCAGTGTCAAGCAAATTACTAGTTGTAATTTTATAATAAGGTTTTTTATATTGAATTTGTAGACGGTTGGACTGGATCCATTACTTCGAGAAAGGTGATATGATTTAAATTACGATCTACTTTGTTTTACAGGTTTTTTGTCAATATTAAAACATTCGTTATGAAACTTTATAGTATCTGGAGTCACTTGTACACCCTTGTAACCACCCGTCGCACCACGGTCATCATTACAACGCACTACATCGAAGAAGCTCGTCACTCACACACAGTCGGCCTTATGCGCAATGGCCGCCTCCTCGCAGAAAAGGCCCCCGACCTTCTCCTCCAAGAGCACAAAGCTAATCTCCTTGAAGACATTGTGCTCAAGTTGTGTCGCAACGATTTTTCTCCAAGTCTGGAGAGCGGAAACCAGAAAAATGGGAAGAGCAATGGTAGCAGTAATGGGAAGAATGACATCGTTGCGGAAGCTCTCTCCGAAATATCATTTTACTCGAGAGTCAATAAAATGCTCCCCTTGAGTCTCACCCACCGAAATGAGATGTCTGATGGGAAACCTGGAGTGGTGGGGCTCAAGTTCCAGAGAACTGCACCAATCGGCGACATTGAGCCGTCATCGAGGAGGCAGTCAATGTTGAAGAGGAGACAGTCTTTCATTGACACCCTCAGCGATGACATGTGGTTTAGGGCGAGTCGAATTAAGGCTTTAACTGTTAGGAACTACTTGAATTTCTTTAGGAATCCGATGTAAGCACAGATCCACACTACATCACATCTTTACTACCTAAGCACTGCTGTCGAATGTATGTGTTATCTTGAATCATATTCTTACAGATTCGTATTAGGAGTTATTCTTCTTCCCGCTATCCAAATGATATTGACCACACTCATCGTCGGTCAGGATCCTCAACACATGCGATTCGGAGTTGCCAACAATGAGTTCGGGAATGAGAACTGGGAGGAGAGATGTAGCAACAGAGATTTGAAGAGCTACCGTTGTGGAGAAGAGTTAAGTTGTAGATATCTGAGCCAGTTGAAGCATGAGAACGAGCACTTTTTCGACATGGTCCCAGTGAAACAGGAGAGTGACGCCGTGGATGAAGTAAGACTAGGGAAAATGTGGGGATACATTTCTTTCCCGGAAAATTACTCCGAGAATGTTCAACTTCGGAAAGGGCATGGACTTTTCGCCGATAATGAGACACTGGAAGGATCCATTATCAAGCTGAGATTGGACATGTCCCGTAAGTACATATAGAGCTCATAGTTAGGAGCACAAACAAATGATGAGAGGGACATTGGAAGATTTTCAACGATAATGTTGTTGCCTATTCACAGATTATTTGGCCGGGGTGTTCATGATCAACAACTTATTTACATCGTTCCAGCAGTACCTGAAAGGGAGTATAGAAGCGTGTCAGGGAAATCCACGAGAGGTTGAGCTCCCCTTCAAGGTAAGTTCAAAACGGGGCATTGTGAGAATAACTACTTACCAAGCATTTCTTATAATTAAAATATTTTTTAAATTTTAGTATACTCCAGTTTACGGAAGTGAGAACTCGCGCTATATGGAATATATAATTCCTGGAGCGTTAATTTTGTAAGACACCAAGAAATAGATTATTATGAAGTTCGTATAAAAGATTTACTTCAACACATTTAACAGCAATGTATCAAATTTTCAGGATTATTTACCTCATCACCCTTTGCTCATGTGCGGTGTCCGTCATCACGGACCGGAAACAAGGAACCTTGGACAGATCGAGAGTGTCCGGAATACAAACATTTGATATAATGATATCCTACTTCATCACAGAAGGAACTACGGTTCTTGGACAAGCCGCTTTCGGTGCATCCATCCTCATTCTCGGATTCAATTTGGAAGTCCAAGGCTCCACGGCGTTGTTCGTCCTCGTGTGTATCATGACAGGTCTTTGTGGACAAGCCTCCGGTCTTGTTGTCGGAGTTCTTTGCGCCGACGAAGTGGAAGCTTTGTTCATGGGAATGTTTTTCTACCTGCCGATGATGTTGCTAGCTGGTGTAATTTGGCCGTTGGAGGCGATGCCTGATGCCCTTCGATACTTTAGCTATTGCCTTCCGCTCACGCTGACGTGTGAATCGCTACGCTCAATTACAAGTCGAGGGCTCGGAATTGACCACCCAAAAGTTTGGCCTGGTCTCGCTGTCGTATTTGGGTGGAGCCTTGTCTTCTGGTTTCTTGCATTGTGCATTTTCAGATCGCTGAAGAAGAAGTAAAAAAAACTCAGGAATATTAGAGAACTATGGTCTTCATTTTTAAGTATTTAATTTAAAGATTTTTCAGATATTAAAAATACTCAGCGAAGAAAAGCGCAATGATGTTTGCAGCTTTTTAAGTATTAAAAATTAGACTAATGTGCATATATTTTGATTTTTATGATAACGTATTTAAATAACATATTTAATGTTATTTTGTGCAATACTATAATATCACGGATGATAATTCTAGTGTCAGTATTAATTTTACGTTATGGACTTGCTGCAAAATAAAACTCTGCTAAAGTGGAGAGTCTTTAATTAACTTACATTCATTATGCGGTTTAATGTGGGGATATTAGCGTGATGTGTAATTCCGTGACAAGTAAATTTTTTTAATTATTTCATTTCGCGAATATTATTCATTTGAATATCATAAATTGGACGTTTTTCTCACGTCTTCATTTAGCTTTAGCATTTTAAAACATAATATGCACCTTTTAAACATATTATGGAGGTCAAGATCTGCTCTGCGGTACAGTTGCACCTCATTCGTTCATTATTTCCATTTCTCAGCTAATGATACCATAAATATTTCTGTTTAATTTTAGGAATTTTCTAATGAATATTCGAATGCTTCTCGATATTATCGATCGCTAGTGTACGTTTTGTGGCTCATTAATAACATCTAACATCAAATCAATTCTAGGTTAATCCTATTGCAACATATATACCATAGGTGGGATTTTTATTGTCATTTTTGGAAAGTCTTAAACAGTGAATGCGTAATTGCATTTTTGTCAGAATGCAAAAAACAACAAAAAGAAGCATGTCCACTCATGTGAACAGTTCATTAAATCTTAAAACTATGACGTGCAACGAGTGAAGCCTGAAGGTGTACATTCATATTTATGCTTCATTGGATGTTAATGATGGCTTCTTTCTTGAATGACAACTTTTACATGTGAGCTGGGAATTTTTCAGACGTAAATCTACGAATATGCCATTTTTTATTTGGTTTATATTTTTGTTCAAAGAACGGGTTCTCGAGTAGTGGCCTGACGTCATGAACTTGAGCTGTCATTGTATTCTAACAGACAACATGAGAAATCGGGGCTTAACCCCTCACGCTCCTTATTGAGTTGATCGTTGATCCGCTCTAATTAATTAGATGTTTACTACAGTCATCAAAATCTTGATGACGTGTGCTTCATCTCACCAGGATTTCACTTGTAAAAGTGAATGTGAATATTAGGGAAACGAGTTTATAAAGTGGATTAATATGTGTCGTCTTTCTTATTTGTGGACCAATCAAGTCTAATTTACGTCAATTCATTTGCACCTCACATTTTTATTCATTGTACATTGTTCATCCAAATTGACCGAATAAATCCTTCTAGTAAATATTATTTTCGGAACGGTGAATTCGATGTACCTTCATGTATACCCACATTTAATTTTTTATTGCAAATCTGGGAAACAATGAACCATGACTAACTTGCAGAGTGGATGACTACTACTATATTCCCATATCGTCTAGAATCCTGGCTAACTTGCAGGGCTTACCATTTCATATTTGTCATAACTGTTTTAGTCATCTTTGTTGTAAGTATCGTAATACCCCGTGTGTTTTAAACGTGTTCACAATACAGAGCAACTTGGAATGGAGAGGCAGGCAGCTAACAGGTTTTGCACAAGAGATTCCAAATAAAGCTCTCCCGCACGTACAAAGTAGGCATGCTAAAATTCACACTCGACAGGTTTCGGTGACTCGTTGTACCACTCTGTTGCGGTTTCCCGTTTCCACATGGAGTTGAGTGAACATTCACTCTCATGTCGGCAATGCAGATACCTACACATACGTTCACATGTGTGCATCATATTCCCAATGCAGACAGAGTTCCAATCCCAAGCAGTTCCAACACAAACGCTTCAACGCTGCTCAGACACAGAGCCATCCAACAAGCCTAACGACGGCATAGGACCTATTGTAAAAATGTTGCATAGATTTGGTACAATACACATGATCTGACTATTTCGAGCTATATAATATGTTTGTAACCCTTTCCACACGCGACAAGTGCAAAAAGGTAATGCTAATAGCGCTAATACTCCTTCGCAGCTGAGATTTCTGAGCACGCTTTGGAAA